>JAODAL010023568.1:0-62436 GCA_025379985.1 Phyllomedusa bahiana
TTAATTTCAAAACGGCTTAAATTTTCTGGGCCGGGGATCCCAAACCAGGGGCCCTTGGGGGGAAAAGGGGCCCCTGCCAATCCTGGGGTTTTAAAAAGAGGGTTGCGAAGACCCCTGAGACCCCGTAACCCCCAGAGACATCCCACCCAGAAAAACCCGTGAGCTGCCCACAAAGATATAGCGGCCTTGGCCGTGCTTACTAGAAAAATGTGTGGGTTGGTCAGTTTGGACTTTTCCGGCCCCCAGATGCAGAAAATTGCGTTTGAAATTTTAGATGACACGTGGCGGGCCCAGGGCCGGGGGCGGCTTTTTGGAAAAAGGAAATCCCTTCGCTTTTGGAAATTTGGGGGGAGGAAAAGGGCCCTTTGACGTGGCGGAACCCATTTTGTGCCCAAACCGGGGGGGGAAAAGGCAATTTTTTCCCAAAGGGCCCAAAAACCCGGGCCCAATGCCGACTTTTCGGGTTTTGGGCTTTGGGATTTTTTTGGGGTTAAAGTGTTTCTTTTTGCCCCCAAAACCTGGAAGACGGGGTTAATATAGGAAAAATTTTGGGTTGTTGCTTTATGGTAAAGGTAATGTTTTCCCAATCAAAAACCCCCTATGGGGAATTGGCATCATTTATTTCTCAATTTAAAAGAAGGAAATTTCTAAAAAAAGGGAAAGCAGTTCTTGCTAAAACCAAACAAATGTAACTTTAAATTTCTCATTCACCAGCCCCAATACCAAACTTTGTTTGGAATCAAACTTCAAATACATATACAGCAGTGACAAATAAATTATCAGGCCACTAGATTTCTTTAAATTTCCCTTTAAATGCCCCCAGCCAGTTTTGCCTCCCTGACCCCCCAAGGCCCTGTATTTGGAGTTTTGCATGTGTCGCTTTTTGGGGGAAATTTGCTTTTGGGTTACTTTATCTTTTTCAAGAGGTTGTTTTCACTTTTACAAAATTGTGTTTTTGTTTTGGTAGGAAATTTTGGCCTTGTAATCCTTGTTTATTTTTTTTTAAAAATATCAAAATTTGTTTTAAATATTTTAAAAAAAAAGAAAAATTCCCAAAACTGCTTTTGGGAAAAGTTTTTTCCCCCTTTAGGTGTTTCCAGTTTTTTAAAGCAAAGTGGGTAAAAAGGGTAAAAATTTTTTTAAATTTTTTTTTGCGGACCTTAAATTTTTTACCTATTTTTTTAAATGTAACACGGTAGATAAAAACCCAGGGGGAAATGTAAAAAAACCCTTCGATTACCCCAATTTTCTCCCATTTTTAAAAGATATCCATTTGTGGCCTTTACTGCCTTTTTTGGGCTAAATCACAAGCCTAAAGATTAGGGGGGGATGACCTCGGGGTTTTTTGGTTTTTTTTATTTTCATTATTTTTATTTTTTTTCATTATTTTTTTATTATTTTTTTTTCTAATTTGTTTTTATTGTTTTTTTTAGGCTCATTAATTTTTTGAGACCCCCGAAAAGGTCAAAAAACTTAATAAACATTCTAAAAAAGACCCGATATTGAAAACTACACCCTTTAATGAATATACACAGGGGTGGAGTGAGTGCAATTTTAGCTGAAAATGTTTAATTTTACAAGTAATCCCACAAAATTTGTTACGCACTTTCTTCCAAGTTCGGCAATCCCTTTTTGGGGTTGTAAACTGTTTGGGTAGGGCAGGGGGGTACAAGGGAGGGGTGCTTTGGTTTTGGAACGAAAATTTTTGGGGGGTTTTCCATGTCGCATTTAAAAGGGCCCCCAAAGTATTTTGAATGGTGAAACCCTTCCAGAATCACCCCGTTTTGGATTCAACTCCCTCATGGTCTCTTTTTTGGGGTGTATTGTGCAATCTTGGCTCCCCCGGGTGTACCATTTTTTAGCATTGGGCAATGAAAATGGGGGGGGAAAAAACAGACGCCTTATTTTTTGGGTTTCTTTTTTACATTGTTGGCCTTTTGTAGTGTAAATTTCACAAAACCCTTACTTGGATCTTTTTAATTTACAATGAAAAATTTGTATTTTTGTGTATTTATTTTTTCAGCTGTCCCCATGGGGTTTTTTAAATGTGCTAGCTTTATCAGGGGTCGATAAAATTACAGTAATGCCAATTTTTTAAAATTTTTTTATTTTTACTGCTTCTACACAAAAAAAAAAACTTTTATTAAAAAAGGAAAAACAATTTGTACATCACTTAGTATTAGCCCAAAACCCTTTTTATTTTTCTGTGCAAAAGCTTGTTGGCTTTCTTTATGCGGGATGAGTTGACTTTTTATTGGTATTGGTTTTGGGGGGACAAGGCTTCTTGACCGCTTTTGAATATGCTTTTGAAAGCCAGGGTGAAGAAAATACTGAAAAACCTAGTGTGTTTTTTTTTTTTATTTTAACAGTGCCCCATGCATTATAAAGACAATTAAAATTTTTTTCTGTGGGTTGATACAATTACGACGATACCAAACATATATAGTTTTTTTTTTTTTTTTATGCTGAAGCACTTTAAAAGAAAAAGATGTTTTTATTATGTAAAACAATATTTGTGCATCGCTACCTTCTGGTAGCCATAACTTTTTTATTTTTCCAAATACAGAGCTGTGTAAAGGCTTTTAAAGGCAGAAGTGCCGAGGGTTTATAGCCGTGCTCCCCTCCACCTCGAGATGATGGGGCACCTTTTCCCCACAGAGCGAGCCCAAAGGGGGCCTTCTTAATCGTCTCTTTTTGGAGAAGCCTTTGGGTTGGGTACCCCCTATGGGTGAGGGGATCCTCTGACGGGACCTCCAAACTTCCTCCCGGGGGTTCCGCACGTCTTTAGGAACCAGGCCGTACTTCTTGGCTGCCGCGCGCTGTTTCCCGGGTGCGTAGGGGGACACCACAGCGATCAATTGGGGCAGTTTTTTCCTTTCGCTTCGGACTGGAGGAATAAAGAAGCGTTTTTGGGGGGACATTTTTGGGAAGGCTTCGGGGGTGAATCAAATTTTGCTCGCCGCTCGGGGTTACCCGTGTTTGGTGACCTAATCCATTTAGCAACCCATGGATATTTGCTTTGCCGAAAGGCAACAAGGCTCCCCCTTCAAGGGGAACCATCCGTCCCCGCCGTTTCCCCTCTTGGCTCCCAGTTCCAGGGTCACCTGTTCCTCCCCCGATGGCCTCTAAAGGGAACCTATGCGGTCGAAACCAACCTGCCCAAAGGAGGAACGCTCGCGTCGTCTAAACAGCTGTGCTTCTATTGTGGCGGTTTTTGGCCGGGAAAACTTCCGCCCCTGGGCTGTAGGAGGGGCGCCCCTAGGTGTAAAACGGCCTCCCCCCCCCAACCATCCCCGTAAAATTTTGGTCTTCCCCGGGGGCAGACCTTTCAGGCCCCGCCTTCATTAATCAGGATGGGCAAAAAATTTCATAAGCCACGAACTTGTGCCCGGGTTTTTCGTCTCCCTGTATTCCGTTGCAGAAACCGTTCGTCCCCCGGGTTATGGCGAATGCCTTAAGGACGCTATCCGTTTCCCTAGGGGCCCCCCCCCCTTCTTGCAGTTGGGGGGTTTTCAAAAGGGAAAACGTTGCAACTTCTTTTCCTCCCAATCCCCCTGGAAATTCTTCGGGGCCTCCGGGGCTGCGGGGACCATCCCCGCCCTTGGATTGGGCCAGGTTGAAGTATGCGGGGGGGTCCCTTCGCCACTTGCCTTCAAAACCGCAACTCGCCCCTCTGGTGTTCCCCCTGAATCTGAAAAGCCTCCTCCAGGTTACCTACGCCATACTGGGACTTTGCGATGTCTTTTCGGAGGAAGGCCCGAAACGTTCTTCCACACCGGCCTTATGATGTCCCTTTGACCTGCCCCCGGTGTACTCCTTCCAGAGGCCAGGTTTACCCCACCCTCCCGGAGACAAAGGGCGAGTCTGAGTAATCAAGGAAAAAACCCCGCAAAGGATTCATCCGTAAGTCCCGACCCCGGGCGGGGGGGCCGGTTTTCTTTTTCTTTGGAAAAAAAAGAGGGGTCTCTCGGGGCCCGGGCATGGCTATCGGGGCTTAAAAAAATTTTCCAAAAAAACCGCTACCCTTTCCCCTTTTCTCTGAACTTTTTTGACCCCCCTGGTGGGGCAAAAATTTTTTCCAAAACTGGATCCCGGGGCCTACAATTTAATCCGCATTAGGGAGGCGATAAAATGGAAAAGGGCTTTTAATACGCGGGCGGTCATTTCGAGTATTTTTTTTCCTTTCGGTCTCTGAACGCCCCGGCTATTTCAGAACTTTGTCAATAAATTTTTTGGCCTACCTATGTTGTTGATGTCTACTTGGGATATTCTCTTTTCTCCCCAGATTCGAGACTCTCGCCACCATGTCCCCCAGGCCCTCGGGACTCCGCACTCATCAGCTCTTTGCCAAACCCAGAAGTGCCTTTTTGAATGTGCCACTTTCCCTTCTTGGGGTCATCGTCTCAGATCGGGGGTCTCCGGATGGATCCTTCCAAAATCTCCGCGTTGTTGCAGTGGCCACAAGGGTTTGGGGTTTTGGGCCTTGAACGTTTTTTGGATTTCCCCAATTATTATAAAAAATTTATCCCCCCTTCTCTACACTTGTGGCCCCCTTGGGGGCCCTAATAGGAAGAACGCCAATCCCAAACCCCTGGCCCCCAGGGGGCCCAAAGGGCCCCTTTAAAACCGGTCAAAGCTGCATTTGCTCGTCCGGTCCTGTCTCGCCCGCCCCAACGGCCGTTTATTCGGGAAAGTGGATGCTTTCCAGTCGGCGCCGGGCTGCCCTCCGCAAAGACCCTCCTCTGGAAAAAAAAATACCTGGGGTTTTTTTTTCCAAAATTTTCCCCCTGCCGAAAAAAAAACTATACCATAGGTGATCGGAATTACTGGCCATAAAGTGGCTTAAAGAAGGCGAAAATCTGTGGGGGGGCTCAAAAACCTTTTGATTTTCAAGACCACAAGAACCCCCTACTTCAGTCGGCTCAACGCCTGAACCCCCGGGAAGCGGTGGTCACTATTCTTTGCCCGTTTTTCTTCCGCCTACATTTTGGCCCCGGGGAAAAAAAGGTCAGAGCTGATGTCTATTCGTTCTTGGATACGTGGGTCTTGAGCTCCTCCCCAGCACATTGTCCCCCCAGAGCGACCCTCCGGCTACCCCCCTGGACCTCCAAAAAACCCAACCCCTGGGAAGAGATGTGCCCCCTGCCTTGCGCCCCAGAATCCTGAAGGGGGACAATCTTCTCGTAGGCTGGGCACCCGGAGTCCATGTATCGTTCAATTGGTCTCCATTATTTCTGGTTGGCCTACCCCTTTCTCAAGTTCAGGGATTTGTTCTAGCCTGCACCTCCTGTGCCCGTAATAAGGTTCCCGCCTCAAACCCGCGGGCCCTTTTCTGCCTCTCCCCTTCCGGAAAAACCCTGGACCCCTGTAGCCATGGACTTTGTTTACTGATTCCCACCCCCCATCGAAAAAAACCGGGATTGGGTTGTGAAAACCCATTTTTTTCCCGTGGCCCACTTTTTCCCCCTGCCGGGTTACCCTTGCCCCCCCGCTGGCCCCAAAATTTTTTTTAGTAGTTTCCCCTCTGCACGGTTTTCCCCTTTAATATTGTCTCTGACAGGGGAGTCATTTATTGCTAATTTTGGCGGGGTTTGTGTGGGCAATTGCAGGTTTAGCTGACCCCTTTTCCCCATAAAAAAACCCCCAGACTAAAGGGCGGTTGAGAGGGTTAACCCGGGTTGGGCACCCACCCGAGGCATTTTGTGTATGCCCGTCAAATAACTGGTCTGTCTTCTTCCCTGGGCAGAGTTTTCTTATAACTTTTAGGGTTCGGGATCCGCTGGAGCCTCCCCCTTTTTTTTTTCGGTTGGGTTACATCCCCGGCCCCCCTCTCCCCCCGGCCCCCCTTTTCATGTCCCCCGGGTGTGGATCCCAAGTATGGACATCAAGGCCTCTGGCGCTCACCGCGGGCTCTGCTACGGGTTCTGCTCGCACCAAAACCCAGGCTGAAAAGGGACCGTGGCCCCCGCCCATTTGACCGGGCGATGGGTTTGGTTGTTCCCCCAAAATATTTGTTTTAGGGGGCCTGTTTTAAAAAATTAGGGCCCCAAATAGTGGGCCCGTTTTTAGGGATACAACGACTTAACCCGGTGTCCCACAAGCCCGCTTTCTCCTACCTCGCATCCCGAACGCCTTCCTGTCTCTCTCCTCAAACCCGGGGGTAATGAACGCTTCTCCCCGGGGGGGTTTGCCTTCCCGTGGCCAACCTGATAAAAACTTAGGTCAAGGGGGTGTGGAAGAAGAAGTGAGGGGGAAGGGTTCTTTGTCATTGACGGAAGGGGTTCAGGCGGAAGGAGGTCGTGGGGCCGGAGGCCAAAATGTGCCTACCTTCTTGGTTTTAAAAAAAAGGGGGGAGACCTTGGGGGGGGGTTTCGTCACGGGGGTGCGGGCTCCGCTGCCCCCGTGACCGTACCCTGTCGCAGGGGTTTCCCGGCGCGGGGCGCGGCTGCCCACGACCATCCCCTGCTTCCCCCGGGCCCCCGGGGCCGCTCCCCCTTTCCCTCCGCGCTCCTGTGAACTCCCCCCGGCCCCCTGCGCTGGGCCCTGCTTTTGGCGCGCGGCGCCGCTTTCTAAATTTAAAGGGCCAGCCCCGATAATTGGCATTATCGGGCTTGGTTCTATTTTTAAAGGGATCCGCCCCCCAGCACTTCTCCAGTCTGTTGGTGTTTTTTGGTGGTTTAGAGAGTATTTAGTTCAGTCTTGTTACGTGTTTACCCCGTCCGCTTGCTTATTTCCCGACCTTGCCTGTTTGGGGCCCCCTGCCCTGCCCCCTGCCCGTCCTTTATACGAACCCCTGCTGCCTGCCCTGACCTTCTGCCGTCCCCGACTACTCTCTGGATTACGTCTTTTGTTCCAGTGTACCCGGGGCCCCCATGCAAAAAGCACGTCAGGGGTAACGATGGTACCTCACGCCGCAGCAAGTCCATCCCGCTTTGCGGCGGGCTCTGGTGAAAACGGGGGGCCCTTTTTAGTTTCCCTTTCCCCTGGCGTGGCTTAGCTATCATCGCTTGCGTTGGCCCAGCGAATCCACTCCTCCGTTACATCTAAGTTAGGCTATAATAATAATCCTTGAAAATGACTTCACTGCTAAACCTCAAGCCACTACTCCGTGTACCTCCTGCTAAATCTGTCATCAATATTTAACACAGTGAACCACATGCTACTGCCATAACTTTTTTCATCCTACGGCATCAAGGACTCAGGGAGAAATGTATGAAAAGCTTCAACTCCTTGACAGTTGTACTTCTCAGTAAGTTAGTGCAGCATTCACCAGTATGTACGAAAGTGTCTCACAGCATTTTACAAATGTGTCCCGTTGTGAGACACATTTATGTGCCAAAAAGTGGCACATAGAGTGCATGTGCCAAAATTGTCTCAGCCTCGACACTATTAAATTGGAAAGGATTGGAATGACCGTTTTGCACCACATGTATGAAAACTGTTTAAGTCTAAAACTCACTTTTTTGCCCATAGTAACCAAAAAAGTGAGTTTTAGACCTAAGCAGTTGCATGTGGCCCTTAGTCGTGACACATTTCTAAATGTGGTGCATTGTATGAATCTTGTGCATCACGCCCCAGAGAAATGGCACAGCATGCCTCAGATTTTGGCATAGGACAATTCATACATTTTTAGATAGCTCTACGATGGGTTTTATGGCTCAAAGCACACCAGAAAAGTGGTGCAGCCCTATTATTACATGTTCTGTTTCTCATTCTCACACTCGACTCACCAATTCTTTGTTGGTATCCCTTAAGGACTAGTCCTGGGTCCTTTACTCAGCTCAATCTCCACCATGCTACATGGAGAAAATATAATTAATCACCTTTCTTTGTCCCCACTCAACTTCTTTACCAGATCTATCAATCAACATCAATAGCACCAAACTGTCATTTCAACCTATTAAACACTTTATTCTTCTCATTATTGGTAATTATTTTATAGTGCCCTTTATTTCCAGGACACTGTACATTCAAAAAAAGGTTTAAATACATAAACTAAGACCAAAACAAATGCAATAATAACACTAAATAACCAACAAACTGATATAGAGGGAGAGATGACCCTGCCCATGAGGGCTTGAAAACTACACGGGAAGGGGAAGATGATGAAGAGTTAGGAATGGGTATGTTTGTTTGGTCGTGTAGAGACAACAGAGGTCTTATATATTGTTGGCCATTCTGGAGAGATGGGTTTTCAGGTTACTTTTAAAAGTTCTTAAGGTGGAGGAAAGTCTGATTTGTTGTGGTAGAAAGTTCAGGAGTATGGAGGATGCACGGGAGAAATCTTGTGTAAGGAGCTGTCAGGAGATAAACAGAGAAGGACCTCCTGTGAATATTAGAGATTGTTTGAAGGTATATATCGGAAGATTAAGGCAAAAGAAAAAGAGCGCTCCCAAGAATAAAAAAGCTTAAGATACAAATATCCCTAATCTAGCGTCTATAGGTTTTCTCTTCACCTTATGGAGTTGCACTTCTTCAGGCCAATAGTAGAACAAGGTTGCAGCCGATATTCGCGCACATGCCACGATCCACGTGGAGTTGCAAGAATAAGTATTCAAAAGAAGTTAAGTTCTTGAGTAAAACCTTCTGAAGAAGCCCTTGATGAAACACATTGTTCAAAAAAAATGTTCTTTTATTAACTTAAGGTTTGTGCCATATACTGTTAGCATGCCTGTCTTTCTGGTTTGCCTCCGTAGACATGAGTTCTGGTTTTACTCCAGAACTTCACTTCTTTAGAAAATTAAGGCAGAGATATATAAAACAATGATATATCATTGCACAACCGGTAGCCAGTGAAGGAACTGACAGAGGGGAAAGGCAAAGGAGAAGGATGGATCAACCGGGCAGTAGAAGATTGTAGGATTGATTAGAAGAGCAAGAGTGTTACATGAAAGGCTACAGAGAAGGATGTGGTCTAGGAAGGAGTTAGTAAGGGAACGAGTCTGCATTTTTGTGGCGTCAAATTTAAGAAAGCAGTGGATTCAAGAAATATTTTACAGCTGAATTTGGCAGGCGGTGGTAATGACCTGAATGTGTGGTTTGAGGGACAGAGGACAGTCAAAGGTTATACATCAAAGGGGTTATCCCACAAGTAAATATAAAATATGATCCAGCTTGTGAACCTTCAGTTACAAACTGGATACTTGTTACTTGTCTACATTAGGGCAGTTCAGCTGAGCCATTAGGTTTCAATCAGAGTGGAAGTTTCTAATTGTTAGCTTTTTTTAAAAGTTCCCTGATTTTAGTAGCATGGCACAGATTATAGTTCTATGCAATTGTGTAATTGTGTCCAGTGGTCTTGTCATGATTCTGTACCTATTAATCCAGAATCTGAGTTATTGTAAACTTACCGTGTTTCCCCGAAAATAAGACCTAGTGCAATTTTTTTCAAGCTTAGCAATATAAGGCCTCCCCTGAAAAAAAGACTTAGGGGAAGTCATTCCTGAAGCTCGTCATACACAGGGCCGTTCCTAAGGGCAGACGGAGTGGAGTGGGGATCGGCCGTGGGTGTTCCCAAGCCCCACCCACCCCGAGAAACAGCCCTGGACAATACAGATTTGATAAAACCTGTATTGTGTTAGCAGGGGGGCGAAGGACCTGTGCTGGGGGGGTCATGTCTGGGATGATCCTTAATACTTATCAATGTCCCAGGAGAGGAGACAAGAAGTTTAAATATAAGAGAGAGAGGGATGAGGGGAAGAACAGAGCAATGATACTGACACACACACATCTCAGGGGATGGTTGATGGGGAATGCTGGGACTTCTAGTTCCACAAGTTTCAGCATGCCACATTTGTCATCCTTTGAGATAAGTCACTGTAGCTGCCATAAAATGTCCTTTATATATACACAAACACCACACACACACACACACACTAGTGTAGATTGCTGTGGTTCTATATTAGCTGCCTCAATCAGCTGATGAGGAACTACAAGCCCCAGCATGTAGATTCTACACCTATTGACTAATGAGATTATTACATGTAAGTAACACATGCATCAGAGTCCTCTATCTATGCAGGAAAAGATTCTCCCCTCGCCCTGTGCAGCCGGGGGACGTCCCTGTTCAAAAGGGACAGAATGAAAACCTCTCTCTAGTTCCAGCGCCGTGTCTCCCCAGGGTTCTGTTTCTATTCTGTCTTTTCTGGACATGGAAGTCCCCCGGCTGCACTGGGCGAGGGTGGATTTTCTTTTCTGCATAGATAAATGACTGATGCACGTGCACAGGAATTTATGTATGTATAGAAAAATCCTTCCCAGTGTTACATACAAGCATTAATCCATACCTCCCAACTTTTAGAGATTGCAAAGAGGGACACATAAGGACACGCCTCTAACCACAGCCAAAAATATGACCTCACACCAAGACACGCCCTCACACATGCATGCCAACTTTTTAGACAGGCAAAAAGGGACATATTTTCAGGATTGCTTTGTATCCAATGATGAGATATTAAGTAAGTTGTTATGTAATCTACAGTGAGGAAGCAATCAGATACTTTTTACAACAAGTTAGTCAGTTTATTGATGCAAATCTGTTTCTTAAATAAAAAAGTGGGACATTTATACAGCTAAGAGGGACAGAGGGACAAGGGTTAAAAATAGGGACTGTCCCTCCAAAATAGGGACAGTTGGGAAGTATGTTAATCTGATGAGTCTATGGCTTTAGAATATACAATGTGACGGTATGCCCGGGTTAGCTCTTCCAGTCAGAGCTGGGCTCTCCCACACTTCTTTAGGGGCGTTGATCGCTGTACACTGTAGCTGCTTGCACATGCACTACCAGACTCTTCCTACAAATATGATGGGACTAAAGCTAACTTGGACCGAGATAAATAAACATAAAAAATGTATTCATGGAAAAATAAGATATCCCCTGAAAATAAGACCTAGCGCATCTTTAAGAGCAAAAATTAATACAAGACACTGTCTTATTTTCGGGAAACAGGGTAGTCCAGTCCAGTTACTGTATGTCAAATGAATTCTCCTCCAACCATTGCTATAGGAATGCAAGCTGGTGGTAACAGAGTTTTGTTCTGAGGAATGTTTTTGGAGTATTCTTTGGACCTACTCATCCATTTGGAAAGCACTATTAAGCAATTTTGGTATGAATCCATCCTTGCAGATCACATACACACATACATGCTGATTGTCTTTCTGGGGAGGATGGGATCATCCAGTAATAGATTTTGACATGTCACACAGCTAGATATTTCCGACATTGGTTGGAAAAGCATGACCAAGACTTCCAAGTTTTACTGTGAGCCCCTAGTTTCACATACTTGAACCAAATTGAGCATCGGTGGGACCACGTCAATCATCATGTTTGTTCTATGGATCTCCCCCATGCACCCGCCAACAACTGTGGGATGCATTACAGTCAGCATGGCTCCAGATACTTGTGACAACTTACCAGGACCTTATTGAGTCACTACCAGCCCATCTAGCTGCTAAGGGATCATTATGATATATTACTACTTTTAATGTATCAACTAAAAAATATACAGTATTACTATAAAATACTAATATTATTTTGTAACCATTTTCTTGCTCTGTGTGTGTATATATATATGTGTGTGTGTGTGTGTGTATAAATATATATATACTTTTGATAACTTATTTAGTAGCTATAAAAGAGAGATGCTCATCTGAGATTGTCAATACTATATTCTAGGTTGATAAATTCCTGAAAAATATCTGTGATTGGCTATTAAAATATTTTTAGAATATACAAGTCAAATAAAAAATAATTGGGTATTTGTTACTGTACATGCAGTTATCAACCTCATGAAAGAAATGACTTTGAGATATACCAATCTTTGCTATGCCTTTTGCTTGTGAAACAGTATTTATATTTAAGGATACCATAAATAAGGTAAAGTGGTGGCAGGTTCACACTCATATTAATACAAGATTGGATATAAAATATAAAGCACATTTTATGGCCCAATATACACTCTGCCTTCTTCATTTATTATAATATACAGTAATTCCACAGGCCTCAACATCCTATTATAATCTTTTGGTGCCACCTACAGGGCATATTAGAATTGGGAAATGAACAAACAATATATTTAGCTGTTTCACTGTCAGGTTAATATTTCAAAGCTGCATGCCATTGCATGAATGATAATATACAAGGATTCCAGAGCATATCCATGGATGTTGTTCATCCCACTTCAATATGGGATGTAATCCTGTGTATTTATAAAATGCTTAGTTGTTTAATGCATATAGTGGGACAGGTATGAAAACTTGTGCCGCCTCAACAGTCGGACATCTTGTTAGATTAATATAGCATTGGACAGTATGTATAAAAGTATCTCACAGCACTTTATAAATGTGTCCTGTTATAAGATACATTGATGCGCCAAAAAAGTGGCGCGAAATTGTCTGCGCCAAAATTTTTCTCAGCCTCGTCACTTTGAAATTGGTATGAATTAGTCCTACAGTTTTGTGCCACATCCTGTTGAGCCACATTCATAAATGTGTCTAATTTTATTAATCTGGTTCCACTCGACCATAAGAATTGGCAAGTACAAAAGTGGCGAGGATTTTGGACCTGAGCAAACATTTCATGCATGTGTAAGACCAGGGCAACAACAGTTTTTTTGTCGGACACTTTGCCTAAAAGCTGGCGCAGCCCTGTTCATATAAGTCTCCCATAGTGTATTTAATAGCTGGGCCACGTTTATATGTGATGGATTTTTTGGGGACTTTTGTAGTGGGTTCCACACTGAAAATGTGCAGCACCGTAGAGGGTAATACATGTAGCATTCATTCCTTCTGTAGATTTGTATGCAGGCTATGGTTTTGAAAATCCAAAGTATGCCTGTCATGATTTTTACTCTTTGCAATCCAAAAACTTAAACTGTGGAAGTACAACAGGAAAAACAGCAGACTGTTTTTTTGGCCACATCTAAAATCACTGTTATTAACTCCTTCTCACCTATTTTTTTCCTCACATTCATAGTTTTTCCTCTGAACCTTCTAAGGGCCACAGCTTTTTTCTTTTTTCATCTAAGTAGTTGTATTAGGGCTGGTGTTTTGCAGGATAAGATGTAATTTTAACGGCATCATTGACCATACCATATAATATACTGGGAAATCCCCAAACAATTGTAATTGGGCTGGTATGTGGAAAAAAAATATGAAAAAAATGAATTGCGATGGTCATACCAACGATCGAATTAACAGATCTATATTTGTGGAATAAGCTAAATTCTAAGCTACTGCAGTAGCTGTAACGTGCCGAAATCATCCACGCAAATACTACCATAGCTTTCTGACACTACATAGAACATTCTGTATATATCTACATGTATATATATATACATATATATATATAAAGACAGTAAGCTGCTGCTCAGCTCTGGGACGCCATCTTGGCCCGTGGGGGGCGGGGGGGGGGTGTTTCTTGCTTTGGGTCGCCGTCCTTGGTAGAACGATAATGGCACGATACTAGGCTTCTCTGTATGGCTTCAGCCAACTTTATTAAGGCACACAGTGTACAAAACAAAACACATAAAATAAAACCCTTGGCCATCTGGCCACTAACTTACTTATAGAGTCCCTCTCTGTCCCGAGGTCTGTGCCTATCGTACAGCCCCTCAAAAATTCCACACTGTGTCCTAGGCTTCCCTGTAGCCTCTGGGGGTCAGAGCTCTCTCTCAGCTCTGCTGCTTCACACCTTCAGTTAACAGCCACGCCCCCCGATCACCTGGAGTACTAGGCTTTTATAGGCCTCCAGAGTTGTCCAATATCTGGGCTGGAACCCAGGGACCTGGAATGCGGGGACAGCCACCCATCCGACACTATAGCTGTCCCGGAAGAGCCACCCCATACCTAGCTGCCTTGCAGCTATTCTAGCCACTACCATAAGTGTCAGTAATATAACACTGACACAAAATAGGTGGCCTTTCCCCACCCAGTTCACTTCTTCTGTGGCGCATCTGCAGAGGGTCTCCGGCCGTAGACCCTCTAGTGGGAGGATCATGCGACTACCAGCAGTCGCTCTGCCACAAAATATAAATATAAATATATATACATATATATATATATATATATATATATATATATATATATATATATATATATATATATAATTTTATATATCTGGGCTGCAGATAATTTAGACTGAGTGGTGATTGAGATTTTACCGTCATTTTCTTTCTTGCCAGTCTGCGTTTTGTGTAGTTTGGATGTGGGAGGTCTAGGCCAACCAAGCTCTGGACCCACACTCTGGCATTCCATTAGAAGTCCACTTGTGCACTGAGACTTCTCTTGCGATAGTCTTTGTAACTAGAGCTGGCGTTGCTTTGGATGATTATTACTTGGTTTACTTACCTCTTTGTCTGCCCTCTTTGCCTCCAGGTTGTCCTTTTTCTTCCTGTTGTTCCTTTGTGCTTGCTTGTCTTATTTGTTCTGTGTTCCACTTAGGCCAGAGGAGGAAAGGTTGACCAGTTGTCATCTACCCCCTAGTGTTAGGTCGGCAAGCAGACAGGGTCATTTTTGGTGGGCCTAGTGCTAGGACTCACCAACTGTCTTTCCCGACCTCTACATGCAGGTTCCCTTACATTTGGTGAATATTTTTGTCTATGAAAATCTGGTTGCCAAATTATATTTTTTAACTTGTTTTTTTTAGCTACTTTTTTGCAACTTTTCTATATGCTTTGACAAATAAAGTATACAATCAGTTACATGAACAATTTCATTTCAGTACCATATTACCCAACCCTGACTTATATGTGATTTTTGTATTTTATTTTTGTTTCAGTACAAAAAAGAATACAAAGAAATTAATAAATAAATTCTTAAGAAAATGATTGATAAAATGTAAACTGGAAAACAGGAACTTGCTAAGTTAGGCCTGGCTGCTACTGAGCTTTGGACTCATAAAGAACCTCTATTGTAGGTATCTGTTTCCTGAATGTAAGCTTTTTTTGTGCCAAATAAAAAATTGCTACTGACCGCGGTATTTTGTCCTGCACAGAAAGTGTTAGCATTCAGAAAACAGAGCAAATGCAGTCCAACAGTGGATGCCAGCAACAGTGTGAACAATAAACAGTGTGAGCCCAGCCTTATCACTGTTGCCTTACAGTACTGGGGTCATGGTTTTGAATATGAACAAAGGGACATCTGCACAGAGTTTATATGCTCTACTTGTGTTAACATGCATTATCTCTGGGTGCCATGGTTTCCTACAATGCTCCAGCTTTCAATGGGTAAGGTTTCTAATTAGCGAGATATACTGTGTTAGTATGGGAGACTAATTTGCCTTCAGCATTCCACTGAAATTAAAATATATTCTAAGGGTATGTTCACATGACTGATTTGGATGCTTATTTTTCAGTGTCCAATTCAGCTTCAAATACTCGTCTGAAAACTGCCTCGTATTTTGCGGTTTTCAGACGAGTTTTTCATGAGGATTTCATTTGGTATTTGAGACACACTATTTGAGGCACAGGTTTTGTGGTTTTTATTCTAATATTTAAATTTTGTACTAGGGTGGTTATTGGCTACCGATCAATGTAAAGAATCGCAAAAAAAATGCACAACACTTTGGGCAACATGTCAGAATAGATGCATCACCATGCCAGTTTTAAAGCGCCTTAAATGAGTGCATAGTGCGCCCGAATATATGATTCTGTCATAAATCTGTCGTGTGGTTTACCTTGCATGGCATGGTATATTTTTGGTGCATAACTTAGGCACATTCAAATGTGTCATGCCTGGCAGAAACTGCAACTAGTTATGGTGTACAACTCTGCATACACCTACAAGGAATAGGGCTATGACAATTTTTTGTCTCTCTCATTATTCTGCCATTTCTATATATAATTGTGGTAATCCTAATTGACCTAAAACGGATAAGGTTTATTCTGATTTCATGTCAGGTAGTGAGAAAAACATGCATATGTCTTTTTACATAGTGTATGTAAACTTCTGGTTTCAACGGTAAATGTCACTATATTAGCATACAAGAAAAATGAGAGCCAATTTCCATAAAACATTCAATATTTTATTACATATATTAAAACATATGACACCAAAGAGGTACAAAATGATGTCCAAGAAAAAGCTGGCTATGACATCAAGTAAAATCCACACAAAACATGACAGTATTAATCAAAGTTCAAGGATAGTGGCTATTGATAATACATCTTAAAGTACTGGATCTAGGTAGTGCCCAAATTCGTGAGTTATTCATAGAAACAGTATATGTGCCACATACTATAAAGTACGGTGTCCACCAGCACCCCATCACACATTTTGCATTGCTCCCTTCCTCAGGAGAGACTAACCAACCCAAAAGGCAGCATTTAAATAATGCGTTAATAGCTAAGTGCAGCTGTGTCTACGATGCATGTACCGCATTTGGCAGTCCCACACAACTATGCATGCCTCAAAGAAAATACTTCCAGTCATGTGCAAAAGCAGATATAGATGCCGGAGTGAGGAGGAGTCATCATAACCCAATATAAACAAAGAATCAATAGGACACACTATAACTACCAGTTATTCCGAATTGATACAATATATTATTACAAAAGAACAGAGTAAGTATATATCTAAACAAAGAGTAATTCATAATACTTTCAATATATTACATAAATAAATGTAAAAATGACATAATAATACAATAAATACAATAAGGTACTAATATTAGATATTAAATATGAGCACATATTAATAAAAAAAATCATCCATATAAATAGTAAGCAATGTGCAAATAATGTGCTATATGATTATAAATGTGAACCCAATTTCTTTATTATCAAATACACTCGAATCAATTAATTACAGTGATCATAATTCTGCACACAAATTCATAAACCCAGTAAGAATAAATATATAATATAACAAATAAAATTAATGACAATAATAAAACAAGTAATACAAATTGTAATACAAAAACAATGAAACAATACTGAGACTATAGGAAACTAGCAATGCTAAGTCTTTCATTTAACCCACAGGGGTCATTGTACCTAGGGACACTATCCATTTACATTCATTTTGTACTAGAGTGTGTTTCATATTCCCACCTCTAATTTCCAACTGAACAAAGGCAAAGCCTTTCACCTTAAAGGCATGTTGATCACAGTTTTCGGATAGTGTTCAATTGCACAGTAACAGTTCATCCTTTTGTGGCCACAATGTCATGTACATGTTCACGAACACGAACTTTCAGCTACCTAGTTGTAAGGCCAATGTATAGTATACTTCTGAACATACACAAGATGTGTAGTACACTACTCGTTTTGAATTACATGAAATATAATGTAAAGTTCCCAAGTCATTCCCAAGGGAAACACATCACTTTTCACACAAGCCACACAATCTCCAACTGGGAAAAAATCCCTCTTTTGGGCCATGACTACTAAATGAATAACAATTTTCCATCACATAATGGCTCTTAACCAGAATGTCTTTTAAATTACAAGACCTCCTAGTAGTCCTCAACGGGGCTTCAGGTATTTCCCTCCTTACAGAGGAACAGTATTAAGAACCGACCAGTGTGTTTGGAGAATACTTCATCAAATTCCACTGTTGACTGTAAGTAGATGTAATTTTTTTCATTTCTTTCCATATCTCATAATTTACTAATTGATTTCTAGTTTTTTTTGCCCCGCAAATATGCTCTTCTTGTTTTTCTACTACTGAACCCCTTTTCAGAAAATCTCTTTTAGATCCAAAGATTGGTTCTCAAATTTTCTTCTGAGGAACAAATTTTCCTCATTCTCAAAAATCCATATGGATGGCCTTAATAGTTGAACACTTATGGAGGGAATGATGTGTATAATAGGACATTTATGGATGTATCTTTTCTGTAAGCATCTGTGTGGAGAGCACCAAATTTGTCAGTTTAAATGAAGATGTCCTAAAATTCCATCTTATGTGTATCACAAAAAAGAGGTAGAAAATCACAAATTAAAATTTAATGCCTGACCTCCCCAACATGTTTCACCAGGAAACTGGCTTCATCAGGGGATAGAGGTCTGGTCCATGTGGTCTAGCTCACTTCCTTTTATATGGTCTTAGGTACACACCCAATTCAGGTGCTCACCAATTAGCCACCAGAGATTCAACTATCCTAATTCGCTCTTTCAAAACACATCCCTTTCTCTCTTCCATGCATGTTAATACTATTTACTGCTACTGCGTTCTTATGACCAGCATTCCTCAGGCAATTTCGCTATCTCCGTAACAGGCTTCCGCCCTATCTTACCATGCCGCACGCGCACTGCGCCAATGGGCATTTCCGCCCTTACTGCGACGGAATTCCGCCCAACTTCTCTCGTACTACTGCATCTCCTGAAACGAACTGAGCGGAATATGACCTACATTATGCGGCATGCTACTATCACTGATTAATTATGTTACAATAGAAATGTACAGATATGCTAGTACGGTCATGTTCTATTGTGTCTAATTTACATAGTCGATACAAATAATAAATATATGCATAAGTAGATGGTAATTTATTCCCGAGCTGCGTCTGGCCTCATGTAATTTATACTTATTATCATAAAATATTGAGAAGATGAAGGATAAAGATGAGGTATAAAGGGGGGAAGGGATTAAAAAAAAAATCTTTAAAATCCTACATTATGCGACATACTACTATCACTGGTTAATTAAGTTACAGTAGAAATGTACAGATATGCTAATGCAGTCATGTTTTATTTTATTTCCATAGGTTAGCATAGAATTTACCTAGTCAGTAGGAAAAAAAGAAATAAATAAATAATATAAACTCTGGTACTTTTACCACCAGATTTGAAAATAGAGAAGCAGATATTCTTTCAGAATTAGAAAGGGATAAAGTTATGAGACAAATTGAGAGGTTAGAAATCAGGTTTTTAAAAAGTGTGCATAGAGGTTAAGTGTTGTACATAATAAAAGTTAAGTTTTAGTGCTTTACAGATTGAGAACTGATAGAGTTTAAGTTTGCCTATAGCAAAATAGTAAAAATATGTCATAAAAACAGCACATCATTGATGTTCATAAGCTAGCACTGCACCCGGTTGGCAGCCATGTCCCCGTCACTATGAAAAATACCTCTCTCCCAGATTCTTTGGAAGAGGTATGCATATGACGGGATATATGTCACTCCCATTGCAGTTCCTTGGCGCTGTACATAGAAATTGTCCCTGAACACACAAAAAAATGTGCGTAAGGACATACTCTAATCGGTGTAAAATCAATTTGTTGAGATCAGGATCCAAATTACTCGACTCAAGGAAGAAACAGACAGCTCTCATTCCATCACAATACTTAATGCTTGTATATAACGACTTCATGTCCGCTGCAATGAGATACATGTCTGACACCATGTTAATCCCATCGATCCACCTGAGAATCTCCGTTTAACAGTCGTGGTCCAAGAAAGGCATTTTTCCCGTGTGAAGATTGTGTGGTTTGCCTTTAACACTGTGAAAAGTGATGTGTTCCATTCAGTAGACATGACTCCAGAATTTTGTATTTTACATTGCTTCTCATGTAATACAAAGAGAGAATGAATCTTGTGCAAGTTCGTTGTACATTGGCTTTACAATTAGGGAGCTGAAAGTTCGGGTTCGTGAACATGTACATGACATTGTGGCCGCAAAAGACTGATACTTCGCAATAGAAAACTATCCTGAAACATTTTTTAAAATATCATAACTGTGATCCAAATTCCTTTAAAGTATTGACCATTGAATTTTTTTATTACTTGTTTTATTATTGTCATTCATTTTATTTGTTTTCCTTCCCTTTTGCTTACAGGAGATTAGTGTTATTGATCAATTTTTTAATATTAACTTGTTATAAAATGACAGTGATTTATTGGATGCGACCCCAATTACATTTGAAATTGCATAATATATATATATATATATATATATATATATATTATAATATATAATTAATATTATAAAACTATATATTTCCAATTTCAAATATATATAGCAGTGTCTGTAACCACTGATCCCCTGCGCTTAACCCTTTGATTGCTGCGGTCCATGACTGTGGTATAATCTAAGGGCATTCCAATGCACCATCAGGTGATCGGATCACCCAGTGACCTAAAGGACAATAAGGAATGTCTGTTCAGTCAGCCCTGAAGAGTAGCCCCAGGGCTGTCTGTATAACAATCCTGCAATCAGGGCACACTGTGTGCTGAACTGACTGCTGCAAGTGTGAACCTAACACAGATTTTAATGTATTAGCATTTTCATGTATGCTGATACATTAAGTGTAAAAAAAAAGTACAATAATTATCCCTGAATGAAAAAGTAAAAAAACATAAAAAGTGTGGAAAAAAATAAATAAAATAAATAATAAAATAAAAATTAAATACTTCATAAAAACTTATTGTCCATACAACACAATAAAACAACAAAAAACTACACATATTAGGTATCCACATGACCTTAATAGCCTATTTAATTCATCTAACAGATGATTTATTGTGAGATGTGAATGGTTTAAGTAAAATAATTTAAAAAACAAAACAAAAATGGAACAAAAATTCTGCAGTAATTTATATGTAAACTAAAACTATGCACCCAAAAAGTACAACTTCTGCCGCATAAAACAAGTTCTTATACAAATACATCATTGAAAAAATAAAAAAGTACGACTGTTGAAATATAGGGAGGCAAAAACTGAAACATTCTGCTGGTCATTATTGCCTTTTCAGGAGTTAAGGTTCACTGGAGAGGGAATTCTTATATAGGTTTTTGCCACTGAACAGCAAAGGAATAGTATGAACCAGCAATGGCTCCACTAGCACCCGATATGTTATTCATCTTTGATACTTGTGGATGTAAAATAAATTAAAAATACTAAATTATGAATATGGGTCAAACTGCTTTTAGATTCACAGAAATTAATTTTTAGTGTGATACTATTTTTTATAGTTTTCAAGCTTTGTCAAAATTTATGGAATCTCCACACTTAGAGGATTGGCCGCCCGTGTTTTTAAATTCCAAGCAACTACACCAATCGCATGTAAATTCCAAAACAATATTTTATAGCCAAACATTCTAAAAATGAAACACACCACAAAAGAAAGTATTTTAATTAATTGCACCTTTTTTTCAGATCAAGTAGAGGTAGAAAATTATGCACTCAGTGTTGAGGGAAAATGTATGGAATCATCAACAAGAAAATCCTAGCAAGTGCTTTATTACTCATCTGGTTTTTATAATGGCCATTAATCCTTGAAGGCATGAACATTGCTAATGATAAATAAAATTCTACATCATACCGGTTCCAAGAGGTTTAGCAGGATGGAGCCTTGTCATGGATCAATATTATAAATTTCTACCACAACTACATTTATATAGCACCATTATATTCCACAGCGCTGTACATAGATTGTCCTTCATCACATTGGTCCTTGTCCCCATTGGGGCTAACAATCTAAGTTCCAGACGAATTTACCTGTATATTTATGGAGTGGGGAGGAAACCAGAGTACTCAGAGGAATCCTACACAAACAGAACATACAAACTCCATGCAGATGTTGTCCATGCTGGGATATAAACCTGGCATTGCAGTTTTGCAAGGTAATAGTGTTAACCACTGAGCCACTGTGCTTTTTAGTCAGATTGAGCTTTGGACTATTTGCTAGTGACACCATCGACTTAATGTGGCTTTACGCCTATCTGAAAGAAAAGCTGTAATACTCCTTGCTATGTGACAAATAGTGTTGAGCAATTTAATCGAGAAAACTTAAAATCGAGTTGATTTTTAAATTTTTCTTGATCCGATCCAATTTTTGTCCTCAAAATTGGGTAAAAAATTGAGATTGAGAGAGAATTAAGATTGAGCTATTTTCGCTTCTTCCTGTACTTTTGGTGGTCAGTCAGTCAGTGCAGAGCACGGCGGGGGGGGGGGGTCAATAACAACACCGCTGAGGGGGTAGGGATCTCATTGGTTGCTAAAATCACATGACCCTGTTTTATGTATGTCACTGTATTTCCTGGTGAATGCCATTATGATTAGAGACTGTGAACTGAACACATTGCTTTCTCTGCTGTGCTTGTTTCAAAGCAGGCAGACAACATTTCCAAGTAATTTCACAAAGGAAAAGCTGCTAGATAGATTAGTTAGGGTTGGTGTGCAGCAAGATTAGGGAATCCTGGACAGTAGTAGTTAGGGATTTTGATATTGCTGCATACTGCATCTTTGCATTGCCCAAAAATTCCTTGCTGCAGTTTTGGGGGGACAGCTTGTGCACAAGACACTGTTAGGAAATCTGCTCTAAAAAGAAATCGCTGTGATATACGGTTTCTTACAGAAAATTTCATTCCATGCCCAAAATTTCTTTGCAGCTGTTTTGGGAGGACAGCTAGTGTGCAAGACACCGTTCTTCCATTTCACAAATATTCCAGAGAAAAAAATATGTTTCTAATCCTAGTTTCCTGTTACAAAGTATAAGGATTCAAGAACAATGTTGATTTTGTGTCAGGGTTCTTCCATAAGACCACATTTCATAGATATTACACAGAACAAAATTCTGTTTCTAATCCTATTTGCCAGTTGGAAATTATAGGAATTTAAGAACACTTGTGAATTGCTGTTTTTGGAGTACAGTTCTTCAGTAAGAAACTGTGAACAAATCTTGACCTTTTTAAAATCTTTCTTTTTGTACATGGAGCGAACTAGAGGTGGTAAGCGAGCTAGGAGGGGTGTAGGACGTGGAGCTAGAGGTACGAGACAAGGCACTGCTTCCAGTGCTCTGGACAACATACAAGCTAGCACATCGTCAATTGCAGGACCGTCAGGCCTATCATTGCTTGGTCGGCTCCCTGTGCATCTGATTACTGAAAAGTGTTGCCAATCTGTTATTCAGTGGTTAACACAACCTGAATTGAGCGGTTTTACCTCCTCGTTCTATCAGTAACGGCCACAAATGTCATCGTCATCATCAGTCCAACCTGAAGCAAACACAGCCCAAATGTCAACCAATGTACAGATTACTCCATATAATCCATATTTTGAAGATCTCCTTTATGATACAATGCAGTTGGGGTCAGAAACCATTTAAAAAGATCAAGAGACCAAAGAGTATGATTTTGTCTGCTCTGACGCCCAATCACTGATGCCCTCAGAGGAGGAGAAGGAAGCTTTTCATTTGGGACAAAAAAATCCCGAGCAGCCCAGCAATGCCTTGCAGTGCCTGGGGGCTTCTACCCTTTTTCAGCTTGAGGATGTAGACTCTCAGGACGAGGAAGTCACCTGTGATGATGATGTTGATGATGACATTGCGGATTCAACATGGTCTTTTCAGCATCAGTTGCTTGCGAGCGCCTCATCAGGGGATGAGGAGGGTTATGGGGTAGTGTCAGTGCGGATCTGGCCTCAGAAAGGGAGAGGGCGGTTGCACAAGTCCGCTGACATTAATCCGTCAGCCATGGTCAGTGGTGGCAGAGGGAACACCGCTACTAGGTTTTCACCATCAAAGAGGTCCCGGAACTGTGAAGCCTGGGCCTTTTTCCATCAAGCCTCAGATTTGCCGGCCAACATCATATGCCGGAATTTGCCATCAACGCGTCAGTAGAGGAAAGAATCTAAAGAGTTTAACCACGAACATGAACGGGCACATGCATCTAAAGCATGAATTGATGTGGAGGAATCACTTGGAGAAAAAAAGGCCTTTCAAGACCAAGAGGTCCTCTGCTGTCGACATGCCGGAGCAGCATAAGCAAGCACCATCCCCAGTCCCAGACATTGTCAGCCAATTCTCACCGTAGCAGCAGTAGCGATTCTCACTGCCACCACCAGCCTACCCCTTTTCTTCCACCAGTTTGACCTGCATGCCGTACAGCAGCCAATCTGGCAGCCTGCCTTTGGTGTACCAGGTGTGGGAGCATAAGAAACGCTTTCACCCCAACCATCCCAAAGCCAAAATCCTGAATGTCAGCATTGCCAGGACTTTGGCCTTGGAAATGTTGCCTTTCCAAACCCCGGGGGGGGACACCAAATGGGCCGGGGGACGAGGCGCAGCCCCCGGGGGGAAAACCAAGCAGCAGGGAGTAAAGGGGGCCGGGGGGGAAATTTTGCCCAAAAACCCAGCCATTCCCTGGCAGAAAAATTCCAGCCGGGGCTACCCCCCGTGCCCCCAAAGTCCCCCTCTCACTACAGGCACATGGGGTTTTGAGTTGGGGAAAAAAATGGTTTTTTCACTGACTGTTTCATTGGGTGGGTTATGGGGATTAAATTTTTTGTCTCGGTTTTTGGGTTGTGAGTCTTGGGTCAGGGGAACCCTTCCCCCATTTTGGGGTGGTTTTGGGGGCTAAATCTCCCTTTCCTTTGGGGGAGCATCACGTGCCAAAGAGGGAAAAACCGGCCATTTTGAAATTAAAATGCTTGGGGACCCTCAAAACACAAAGGTTGGCTTTTGGATGGGTTGGCAATCAGAAACCCCAAAAGTGGGGTGGGTGGGTTAAGAAAAAATTTGGGGGCAGGGCAAGGTTTGGGGTGCGACAAGGGGAACAACTCCCTAGCTGCCCCTTTAAGGTTTAGTTGATCTTAAAGCAAAATCCCCTGCCCGGCCCCCGTCAAGAAAACCCGGTTGTACTTAAATTTCTGAAGGGGGCTACCTAAAGTCTTGACTGCCCGCTGAGGAAGGCTCAAGGTTTCTTAGAAACCACCCTTTCCAAAACCCCAAAAACCCCTGCTTCAGCAAGTTTTTGGCCCGCGTTGCACGTCATCTGGGCCTCACCCTTTAACGTTCATTGTTGAATTTGGGAAAAACCCTGGATTTCCAAACCTTTTCCATTTCTCCCGTGATTGTGGCAGCTGCGTTTAAACGTTATGCTGGTTTAATGTTTTATGGCCTGTTTTGGGGATTGGTGTGGGCCTCAGGGGGGGTTAAGGGCCAAAAGAGAGTTGGGAGGCAGGGTGGGGAACAGAATTTTGCTGCACCATTTTGGGGGTTTTGGAAAACACCACCAAAATGGTCAGTAGGAACTATGCCATTGTCCCGCATGACCCATTTGGGTGAAGATTTTTTACTGGAAAAGTGTTTTGAAACTCTGGGGAGAAAGCAAGGTCCCAGTGTGGGGGGGAGGAGGAAAGGAAAACACAAATGCGCACAAGAACCTTACTGCCGGGGGATTTTTTTGAAAGGGGTGAAGTTTCCCAAAAATTTTAGGGGAAATTTGGGGTCCCAGGGTTGGTCAGGGTGGCAAATTAAACTCACAAAAGCCAAGGGGCCCTGAGGTGTAGGGCTGGGGGGGACGCTCGGGGTGAGGAAAATGGAGGAGGGGAATGAGGCCAAAGGATGACGGGTTTTTTTAAATTTTCCCCTTAAAATGGTTTAAAAGGTTTTTCCCCAGGTTTCCAGGAGGAGGGAAAGGGGGGAAAAAGGAGGAAGATCTATTTGTGCCCCCTGGACCGAGGTTTTGGGAATTTCCCCCCTGAGGGATTCACAATGAGGGGCTTGTTTTCTAATTACCTGCCCCAAAAGGGTCCCCGTTTCAAAATGAAACAACAGTTACTGGGGGCCCCCCTCCATGATCCCCCGTTACAAATCAAAAGTCAGCAAATTCCCTTCCCTACACTTTTAAAAGACACAAATAGGGACAAGGGCTTATCAAAAAAAAACTTTTTCCAAAAAACTCATTTATTCTTGGGTTTAAATTTTTTTCCCGATGTCCAAAAGGTTTTTTTTCTGGGGTTTTTGGGGGAGGACACTGTTTTTAAAAAACACCAATTGTAAAAAGGGCATATTGAAAAAAGTCTTAATTTCCAAAAAACTCATTTTTCTTTTAATTTTTTTCTCAGGGTCTTTTAAGGTCATTTTTTTTTTGGTTTTGGGGGGGGCCAAATGTAAAAACATTTAAATTTGTAAATGGCCTATTGAAAAAATTTTTATTTGAAATATAATTTTTTTTTGCAAAATTTTTTTTAGGAGTGGTCAAAAAGGTAAAATTTTTCGGGGTTTTGTATTAGGCTTTCTGTTTAAAAAAGGGGGGCCCGGGGTTTTTAAATAGGGGCAGGGACTCGTTTCAGTGGACAAAATCTTAAGGGGCCAAAGTGATATTTATAAAAATAGGAACTTGGGGGAAAGGGGGGGGGGCCCCCTTGATTTTTTCTTTCAAAGGGGGCCCCGGGGAAAATTTTTAATTTTTATGGAAAGCGGAAACCCTGGCTTTCCATGCTTCTCCTATAAACCCACGGCCTGCCAGCTTTTAACCCTCCTTTTTTCCCCCTTGGGGGTGTTTTTTGCTGCCAAACCCCATATATGACATGTTCTTGGGCCCCCGTGAAAAAAGTGATAGGGAGCTCCTACCAGTTAAAATTTTGCCCTTTCCAAAACCGATGTCCCTTTTATGTGTCAAAAAGGGCCCCTTGAGGGTGCTACCAAATTTTATTTTGCTTTTTACTAACTGCCCCAAAACTTTTCAGTTACCATTTAAAGGGGGGAAGGAAATTTTTTTTCCTTTTGGGGTTTTGAATTTTTTTCTGTGGCTCCCCGTGCCAAAATTGTTTTCCTTAAGTTGTTCCTGTATCAGTTTATTTTTATGGATGGTTAAATTTTCCCGCTTTCCAAACCCGTTTCAGTTTAAAAATTTTCCTCCCCTCATCTTCTTTGCATGACCCCCCTTTTGGGGTGTTGATTGATCGAGGGGGTTCAACCGATTTTCTTTTTAAATCGAAATCGGGGCCCAATTTTGATTTTTTTTAAATGGGTCCTCATCTCTAAGACAAAATGCCAAATTTAAAACCCAAAAAAAAAAATTTCCCCCAAATATTTTTCTATAAATGGGAAAAATAAAACGTTGGGAATTTACATATGTCTGTATTTGTCTTCTTTTAGAATAAAACCAGTATAAGGAAAGAAAGATCTAAACTTCATGCTAAAAAAATTACTACGTACTTAAATCTGGGCTTTTTTTAAAGGGCAAGTGGGGGGCTTAAAGGGACGGGGTTTTATATGAAAAATTCCCTTTTGGTTTTTTTTTTTTGTGTTTTGATGTAAATTCTTGTAGAAAAATATTTTTAATTACTGCAAAATTTCACTTCCAAATTTTTTAAATGTTTGTATTTTTTAAATCTTTTTTTAGGGTTTTCTTTAGAAAATCAATTTTTTGTATCTTTAAAAAAAGAAAAAAGAATTTTAACCCTTTTTAATGCAATAAAAATTGCAATTTTAGTTTAGTCAAAAAAGCTTGTCGCCCGGGGAATCAAAAATTCCTTTCCCTCTCTGCCCGTTCTTTAAAATATATAGGAAACAAAGGTGCCCCCCTGGGTTTCGATCAGATGTTGAGTTTGATTGGGCCAAAGGTGAAAATTTTTTAATTGGGCCCTTGAAGGCAGGGTTTTTTTCTGTTTATTTTACATCTATTCTGTGCTACAGAAAATTCGCATTTGCCCCAAAAAAGGGGGATCCGGCAAGAGAAAAATTTTAAGGGGGGAAAAGCTAAAAAGGGAATGTCTTTACCCATAAAAGGGGAATAAACCCGGGTTAAAAATTTAAAATTTCCCAAAATTTAAAAAAAGACCCTTTCTAGTTCCAGGTGGGTTTGTGACAGTCCAATACTCCAGGACAGCTTCAATTTAAAAAAAAGGCTTTCCTTGCAAAAAAGAATTTCCAAGAGTTTTTCTTTTTCTATTTTCTAAGGTAGGTATTTTTCCCGTTTCAGATCCTTTTTTTAAAGCTAAATATATCCCACGGGGCAATTTTTACAAAAAAGTGAAAGTTCCCATCTGCAATTTTTCTTTTTGGAAAAATAAAATTTTTTCAACCCCGCCCTATAAGATTATTTCAAAATTTTACCTTTTTTTAGCCCATATACTGTAAAAAGGGCTGGGGCTTTTTAATAAAAATCCCCGTAGGTTTATTCACTACCGTTCTGGGAAATTTTTCCTTTGGGCACGCACTTTCCCCTTTTTTTAAAAAAAGGGCAACACCCTCAAACCTAAACAAGAAAGGGGAAGTTTGGAAAATGAAAACCCCTTTTCATGGTAGGGGGGGTGTGCATTTTCTTTTACAATCCAAGAATGGGGTTTGGGTTTCCCCCAAACAAAGGCCCCAAAAAAACCTAAATACCACCAAATTTTTATTGACCACTTTGTTGGGGGATTTACCGTTTGGGATGCCAAACACCTGTAGGGAATACAACACTGACTCAAAACAGAAGTAAAATATACACTGACATCCAGGGACTCACAGTTGACATTCTTTCTGATGGGAGTTGTTCTATTTTCCTTTTCTTTGCCATGCAGTCCAGACACAATTCGTCTCTGCAGAATTTACCACAAAAACATTTTAGACTAATTTTTTCAGCACCTCCCTACCTGTGCCCATCCTCTGTACAAACTCTCCATCTAGTGTCGTAAATGATAATAATGACCCCTTCTGCCCCAAACAGTAAAAGAACCCCCAGACAGCAATGTGGATCTGGTTTGTGTGACCAGTTTTAGTCTTGTTTTGTGTCTCCATATAGTAGATAGGTGAATCACCAAATTAGTAGGCAGGCACACACACAAATTTAAAAGACAGATAGGTAAACCCCTTTAAGGTAAATAAATCTTGATTAGGTAGTTAGGCCCCATAATTAAGTATATAGGTAATTAGACCGCCAATTGGATAGATATTTAGCCTTTTATTAGGTAGGTAAGTGTATGAAGCCCCTATTAAATAGGTACGTATATAACTCCATCAATAAGTAGCTAGGTAGATATATTGTCCTCTCAGTAATTAGGTATGTTGTGCTCTTATTAGGTAGGTATATATTATTAAATATGTTAAAATATATATTAAATATATTAAAAATAATACCTATCCCCATTCCCCCGCCGAACAGCTTATTCCTTCTGCTTATTTTCAGCACAGTATATGTGATGTCAGAGTACTTTAGACTTGAGGCCTAAATGAGACAGTACTGCAGGTGGCATGAAGATGTCGCTCTCTGTTCCACAGTAGTTTTCAACTGTATGCACATCCTGAGGAAACATGCACTGAAGCACAATGCCCATCAATGCCCCCATTTACACACACATCAGTGTGACAGTCTGAGCCAGCCACTATGACCTGGAACCTGCCGGTCTACCTGGAATCTGTAGAGCAGATTGCCAATCTGGGCTTGTCTGCAACTGTTTTGTAATGTTTGTGTTGGAAAGGGGGTAGAATGATGTTGCAGTTTTAGTCTCTGTCTCTCACATATGAAGTGCACCTACGATAAAAACTCTCCATACTTTGTAGGTGGAAAAATTTGCTAATTTGCCAGTGTATCCAATACCTATTTTCCCCACTGTACCTACCTACTGGGGTGGGGGGGCGATAAAACTACCGGCTAGAGGGAACTATACTATACCTTCCAACATGAGGAACTATATAACTCAGGGGCGTTGCTAGGGTCCTAAAACATCCGGGGCCCAGGCCCTGTGTGTTATGTTTTGCTCAGAATAGCGGGGTTCACACAGTATTTTTCACGCCACATTGTGAACCTCTGTATATATTTTTCTGTCAATGATTTTTCTTTTCACATACATTCCTGTCCATCATCTCAGCAGTCACTGTACAAGGAAGTCACTGTACAAGTCACTGACAAATTGCCTTTTCAAAACCACTCATTTATGTACACTAGTGTAACACCTCCAAACAATACGGTCACCAGATAATACACCGATACATGGAACAGATATACACACATATCACTGCCATACTGTTATTATAACAATACCATAAATTCCATAGAAACATCAATACCAATTCTACCACTGGTAAGGACCAAAATAATACTGACAGAGCATGAGCACATGAAAGCACCACACAGTGCTACCAGTTGTACACAGGGTCTACAGACATATTAGTAATTATAGTGTAGTTACAGGCAGCGACTCACTGATGACGGTTTTTTTTGATCGGAGTGTGTCACTTCCCTTGTTTTCTTCCTTTTGGTCCGACTGATGATGACTTGTCTCGGTCATTACTCGTCTCTGCAGAATTTATCAACACACATCTTAGAATCATCACTTTTCCAGCAGCTCCTCACCCGTTCCCTATTTCTGTATGGTCATAGTTTTTGTAGTGTTTATAGTAAATAAGTATATAGGTCCCCCTCCTTAAGTAGCTGTTTATAATGCCCTCTTAAGTAGCTATATATAATGTCCCTCCATAGATAGGAAACTGTATATAATTGTCCACAGGTAATTGTATATATATTGCCTCTCAGTAGGTGATGTATATAATGCCCCTGTTGGTAGACATATTAAGCCCTGTTAGGTAGATGTATTATTGCTCCTGTTAGGTAGATGTATATAATGCCCCTGTTAGGTAGCAGTATATAGTGCCTCTGTTAGGTAGATGTATATAATGCCCCTGTTAGGTAGCTGTATATAGTGCTCCTGTTAGGTAGATGTATAGAATGCCCCTGCTGGGTAGCTGTATATAATGCTCCTGTTAGGCAGCTGTATATAGTGCCCCTGTAAGGTAGCTGTATATAATGCCCCTGTTAGGTAGCTGTATATAATGACCCTGTTAGGTAGCTGTATATAGTGACCCTGTAAGGTAGATGTATATAATGCCCCTGTTAGGTAGCTGTATATAGTGACCCTGTTAGGTAGATGTATATATTGCCCCTGTTAGGTAGATGTATATAGTTCCCCTGTAAGGTAGCTGTATATAGTGCCCCTGTAAGGTAGATGTATATAGTTCCCCTGTAAGGTAGCTGTATATAGTGCCCCTATAAGTAGATGTATATAGTTCCCCTGTAAGGTAGCTGTACATAGTGCCCTGTAAGGTAGATGTATATAGTGCCCCTGTAAGTAGATGTTATATGCTAAGTGCCATACCTGTAAGGTAGCTGTATATAGTGCCCGTGTAAGGTAGATGTAGATAATGCCCCTGTACGGGAGCTGTATAGAGTGCCCCTGTAAAGTAGCTGTATATAGTGCCCGTTCCCTGTAAAGGTAGCTGTATATAGTGCTTCACTTACTATAATCAGATAATAGCTTGCATATATCTATATTCTATATATATTTAATATTATATATTATATATATATATTTTTTAATATATATATATTATATATATATGTATAGATTATACTGATCAGCTCTATGGGTCAAATATACACTGCTGACCCATGATTGAGCTGATCAATATAACTGTAGACTGTCAGCACTGTGAGTCAGGGTGACCCACAGAGCTGACAGTTACTGTGCAGGTAAATTATATTGCCCCCACCAGACATGACAGTATAATTTTACAATCAGCTTTGAAACTGCTATAAATACCTAGTAAGTCTGTGCTCGCGCGCTGTGGGCGCGGGCTCTCAGTAGCTGGAGGAGGCGGAGCCGCCGCCCGGGGCTCAGTGACTGGAGGAGGCGGAGTCGCCGCCCGGGGCTCAGTGACTGGAGGAGGCGGAGTCGGGTGCCCAGGGCTCTCTCAGTGGCTGGAGGAGAAGGAGGCGAATCTCGGGGCTCAGTTACTGGAGGAGGCGGAGCCGGCGCCTGGGACTTACTACAGCCTTGCTCCTCCAGCCCAGCACACAGCATAGGAGGTACGCTGCTCTCCTCTCTAACCCTGCGCTGTGCGCAGCGCAGAATACAGGAATCCCAGCGGCGCACACTGTAAATTTTAAGTAGCGCGCCGCAGCCGGCATCTTTAGTTCTCATAGAGAACAAATAGCGGCGCGACTGTTACTATATCCGCTGTGGAATGAAATTCGGGGCAGCTAGGCAATTTTTTTAATCGGGGAACGAGCACCGAATAAAATGCCTAGCGCGCCCCTGATATAATACTTACTGGATGGGAACTATATACTTACTGTACTGTTAGCTGGGGACTTATAGTTTTTTGCTTTTTTGCATGCTTATGTGAATAGATGTCAATTTAAGGTGCAGCTTTCTGTCACACCTAGTGGAGAGATGAATGGGTTACCTATAGCATCATCACTGGGTATTGTTTCTTTAATAAGTCAGGGGGAGGTCGTGCTGCCTCTGTGCTGTGTTTTAGATCTCATCTCAGCTTTTCTAGCATGAGTAATGGGCCATGTTCTGTTTTTTTGAGTAATTATTTCCCCTTTCTGTATAAATTTTGGGGATTAGGGAGTGCAGGGACCCTCTAGTACGATGAGGTGCCGTGAAGGGGCTCTTGGAGGCTTACAATTTTATGTGGGCCATATGTTCAACTCAATACTCATATTTGATTATTTTCCAGTATGTGAAATAGTTTTTTGCCACACAGTACTGGGGACTGAGCAAGTTGAATTTTCCACAGCTGCCCCACCCCCCCCCCAATCATTTGGGAAGTGTGCGAGCAGCTGTCTATTTACGGGATTTTTTACTGTTATATTTTCCCAATGTTTTTGGGACTGTGGTTTTTTTTCTTTTTGCTGCTATGTGAATAGCGTCGTTTTTAAAGGTGCCTTTCTTTCCACCTAGGGGGGGAGATTAATGGGTTACCACTAGAGATGGGGGAATCAAAATTTTTAACGAAGTGAAATTCGTTTAGAAATTTTAGGAAAACTTCGGTTTTGAACGAAAGCGAAGTTTGGGGGTACTTCAGGTTTAAACGAAGTTGTTTTTTATTGATAAAATGGCTGCGAGCACTGGTGCTACATGGGGGCAAAACCTCTGGGAGGGAAGAAGGGCATGGCCCGCAGAAATGTGCGAGATGAAGCCAATCAGAGAACCCCGGGGGGATTCGTACGTCACCGCACTATATAAGTCCGGGCGCGACCCGGGGAGTCCAAAACTCCTCTCATGTACTGATCAGGGAAGGTGCTCCCGCGTTTGATTGTGATGCTCTCCCCTGAAGAACTGATTTTTTACACCCGGTTTTTTTGTGGGGTGCCCTCAGCTTGCCCTCAGAGACTGTTCTTTTAAAATGTGCTTTTTGGGTTTTTTTTGGGGGTATTGGATTGAAATCCAGTGTGCTTCCCTGCAGCTGCATATACTTTCCCAATTCCAAGGGGGATCTAAGCCATTTCCCCTGTTGTATTCATTTTAAAAAAATCAGCTTTTTTAACAATACAAATCCCCATTTCTTTTTTGGGCTGTCAATTCTATTCCCGAAAACAAAAAAATTTTTTTTAAAACTTTTCCCAGGGGGGTTAAAAAATTTTAAGCAGTTGTTTTTTTTTGGTTTTTTTGGACCCCAAAAGGGGGGAAAAAACCGTCATTTTCAACGCCAAAATATTACATTTTTCCCTGTAGCTTTTTTCACAAGGGGAAGGGTTTAATTTTAAAATTTTATCTCTTGTTGTGTGGGTAGAAAACCCAATTTTAAACCGTACAAGCTACTAGTTTGGGGGGCCCAATTTGTTTGGGAAATTTAACCCCAGGGGTTTTTTAAAGCGTTGTTTTGCGGGTTTGCCCCCCTCCCAAAAAAAGTCTTTTCAAGCCAAAATAAAAAATTTTTTCCCTTTTTTGTAGCAAATTCAAAAGGGAAAGGGTTTAAATTAAAAATTTTTACTCTTGTTGTTTTGGGGTAGAAAACAGCAATTGTAACACGCTAAAAAATTTTCTTTTTTTGGGGGTGGCCCAATTGTTTGGCGCAATTTACATCCGGGGTTTTTAATTAAGCGTTGTTTTGTGGTGGTCTGCCCCCTTAAAACCAAAAAAAGAATTTCCGGGTTTCCTTTTATTTTTTTCCAATTTCCCCCCAAAATTATATTTTTTTTAATTTTTTCGTTTTTTTTTTAAAGCCCTTTTTAAAAATTTCACCACCCCGGAAGGTTAATTAAATTTTATTCTTGTTGTGGGGCGTAAAAAAACACGCAATTGTAACCCCGCTAAAAAGCTACTATTTTTTTGGGTTTCCCCCAATTTTTTTGGAAATTTTACATCCGGGGGTTAATTAAGGTTTTTTTGGGCTGGTGTGCGGGCCCCAAAAGAAACCTTTCATTTTAAACGCCAAAATATTTTAACATTTTTTGTAGCATAATTCCAAAGCAAAGGGGTTAATTACAATTTTATTTTCTTTTTGTGGGGGCGTAGAAAACAGAAATTTGTAACACGTACCAAAAAGGCCTTTCCCCAAAAAAGTTTTTGGGGGTGTGGCCCAAAAAATTTTGTTTTTTTGGAAAAAAAGCAAATTTTTACTTTTTCCGGGGGGTTAATTTTAAACCCCCGATGTTTTGGGGGCCCCTTTTGGGGGTTTTGGTTTTTTTTGGGGGCTGACCCCAAAAAACCGTCATTTTCAACGCCAAAATATATTTTTTTTTTTCCTGTAGCATTTTTCACAAGCAAAGGTTAATTAAAATTTTTATCTTTGTTGTGTGGCAAGAAAACCGAAATTTGAAACCCGCTACAAAGCTAATTTTTTGTGGGGGCCCCAATTGTTTGGCGCAATTTACACCCAAGGGGTTAAAAAAGCGTTGTTTGGGTTGGTGACCCCAAAAAAACGTCATTTTTAAAAAGGGCCAAAAATATAAAAATTTTTTTCCGTAGCATAATTCCAAGCAAAGGGGTTAATTAAAATTTTATCTTTTTTGTGTGGGGTAGAAAACAGAAATTGTAACACGCTACAAAGCTACTATTTGGGGGGGGGCCCAATTTTTTCCCGAAATTTTTACTTAAAGGGGGTTAATTAAGCGTTGTTTTGCGGTGTGTTTGCCCCAAGAAAGGGGTCATTTTCAACGCCAAAATATATACTTTTTTCCCCTGTATTTTTAACTTTCAAAAAGCGAAGGTTAATTCAATTTTATCTCTTGTTGTGTGGCGTAGAAAACAGGCAATTGTAACACGCTAAAAAGTCCCTTTATTTTTGTGGTTTTTTTTCCAATTTTTTGGGGCTTTTTACACCCAGGGGTTTAATTAACGTTGTTTTTGCAGTTGTTTTCAGAAAAAGAAACTTTTTTTTTCCACCGCCACGGGAAAGAAATTCTTTTGCTTTAATTCATATCCAAAAGGTTAAATTAACCCTTTTTGGGGGTGTTTTTATATTCAGTAAAAAACCAATTTTTTAAAAGGGCACTTTGAAAGGGGGTAAATTTTCCTCCCCATTTGTGGAGCGAAAATTATACCCAAAAGGGTTTTACCCAAGCTTCTTAGGGGGGGCTCATTTGGCATCAAATACAGGGTGTGTATTTATAATTTACAATATCTTCAAAAAACCCAGTGTTGTTTTTTTTAAAACCCAAAAAAAATTTCCCGACAGAGGATGGGGGGGCTCTTCCCCTGCGAGGGCAGGGGCAAAAACCTTCCTGGAGCAGGTCGCAGCACAGAAAAGGGGAAAAGGGTCGCAGCGGGGTACTCGGTGAGGCCACAACTGCCGCTGTCATTAGCGGCCGTTTTGCGATTTAAAACCCAAATGGTTCTTGTTTGGGTTTTGACTAGGTCATACCACTTCCTCCCAGATGACATCTGACAACCCCACCCCAAGAGTCGGGGGGAAAAGGGTTCAGCCCAAAAATTTATTTGGGCCCTGGCCCGGGAGCGGGTCAGCGGCCCTCCCTTTCCCAAAAACCCCCCCCCCTTGGTCCCAGGGTTCCCTCATCCAGAGTTCTACTTTGGGGTTTCTGGGCTAAAGCCCCACTATTTTGCGAGGATGAAAAATTTGAGGGGGGCTGTCAGCGCTATTTTGGCAGGGAAGAAAGGGGGAAAATATCCCCTGCTTTTGCAGTAGGCGGAAAAGGGTATGGGATGTTTGAGAGGGGCAATGGGAGGGTCTTGTTGTGAGGGGTAAACCTCTGCTTTCCAAAACCCGGGTTTTGGGGGAAAAGCTGACGATAAAACACAAATAGATGATGATTTTAACCGACAGATTTGGGGAGGGGGGGTGAGGCAAGGGCTTCATAAACGTCAGGGGGAAAGAGGGCGTCAGCTTGCGCGCAGGCAGGGGCCGCAGCCAGCAAGTGGGTGGGTTTTGGCCCTGGTCAGCGGGAAATACACATGTGAGGGTCGGGGCCAAGGGGGCCCCCCCCCCGGGGGTAAAAAAACCCGCTTTGAAAGGTCCAAGAAAGTAGGGGCACAGGGGCCTCGGGGGCAGGGTGGCAGTAGTAAATCTTTTTGGGGAGCGTTGGCGGTAAAATCCGTACTCGGGGTGTGGCCTTCCCTTTTGCAAGACACCGGGGGACCCAAAATATGGGTAAAAAGTAGAATCTGTAAGCAGAAAGGGGAAGCGGGGCCCAGGGAGCTAACGTTGGGGAACCCCCCAACCCCTGGGGAAAACCATGCAGCGTCCCCCCATCCGGGGCCCTGGGAGAAACGTTTTCAGTGTGGTGGCCTTCCTGCCGCCGAAAGAAAAACAGCAGCAGCAGCAGCCCCCAGGGGGCAGGGCATGCTTGCACCTTCCAAAAGGCCCCCACCCCCCTCTGCAGAAGGGAGCTGTTTCTTTGGGCATCTTTTCTCCCGGCCCCAGATGCCCCCTGCTCCCCCGTTTCTCATGGCCCAGCAGCCCGTTCAAAAGAAGACAACATTTTTGCGCCCAAACCCTCCTAAGGTGCAGAAAGCGACCGTGCTCCGGGCCCAAGTTTTTTGTACTGCGCCCCCCTTTTCCCAAAATGGGGGGACTCTGCCCCCTTAAAGGAAATAATGGCTTTTTCCGAGCCGAGTTTGGAGATTTAAAAACCCTTTAATTTTTTTTAAAAAAAGGCATTTCCCAGCACTTCATAAATATGTAAGAACGGGAAGGGGGGCCAGTCCTTAAGCTTTTTCTTTTGTTTTCCAATTGCACGCAGCGGGGCCCGTCTGGAGCTTTTAATTTACGGTCGGGCCCCCCCATTAATTTTCCTTTACGGCCCGGGGGGGTGAATGGTTTCCCCGGCCCCGGGGAACACCAACAACTTGGACGGAAAACGCCGTTTCTCCTCCACGTTGTCAAACTGCTGCTCCGGGCCCCAATGCCCGCCCCCTCCTCCCCCCCAAAAACCACCCCACCCACCCTCCACAAGAAACTGCCCCAATCATACCCCCCAATGTGTAGGGCACAGCGGTTTTTCCGCATTTCCCTACCCCTGGTTTTGGTCGGCAAAAGAAGCCCACCAGGGGGGGGAAACCCTGCTAAAACGTCATGCAGCAAGAAATCGATGTGTGGCTTTCTCCGCCCCAAACTGAAAATCGGAACCTGGTAAAGGGAAAATGGGAGGAACTGGGGGCCCCGCGCTGCACCGAGGGGGGGGATGGTCCATGCCCCTGCATGGCGCATGTTTTTAAAATCTGGTTGTTAAAAAGGGGTTCCCTGAAGTTTTTCCCCCGATCTTCAGAAAAATTCTGAAAAGGGCCCCAGGAAACTGTGCTTTGCACTTTACCCCTTTCCCGTACAAAGCCAGGAACACCCTTCGATTTGCAGCGGCAGAAAAGGCCTCCCCCAACACACTCTGGGTAGCGATGTTTCCACCCCTTGGGAAATTCCACCTGCACATGTTGGACCTACTGTATGGGAAAAGAGAAAGGCCATTAATTTATTTTTTTTTTAGATCCAGGGAGACCGAAATTCTCCCCCCGTGTAACCCTTTTAGTCCCGCCAGTGGCAGCTCATGGTGACACCTGCCCCTTTGTTGAGGCCTTTGAGGGGCCAGTTTTTTTGTCGTTCCCCCAGGCTACGGGTTTAAAAAAAGTTTATTCCACTGCTTAAATTCCGGAAAAAGAAAGCTGAAAAAAAACTGTCTGGGCGGGGATGGAGGGCGTGGCGACAAATTCCCCCGTGGCCAATGAAGGGCCGGGGGGGGACTTTAAAAAGGAGGGGAGGGGGAGGACATTTTGGGGCAGAAGCCCTTGTCTGGTGAAATGATTTGGGTTTTTTACCCCGGGGCAAGAGGGGGAGGGAGGAGCACCCGGAGGAGGTGGATGGAGATGAGGAAAACGGGCAGATGGAAACCCCCAAAACAAACCCTGGAAATTTTTCAGGGGAAAAAAGGAGGCGGGACCCCCCGGAGTCACTTGTGCAAAATGGCCCCCAGCAGCGATTTGCCTGGCTAATTACAGCCGAATTGTCAGATCCGGGAGAGGGAAAGATTTCTGGCTTCCCCCTATTTTGGGCCCCCGCTACCGGTCCAAAAAGGGAGCCTTTTTCCCCCTATTGAGGGGGGAGGAAAAATTTAAATACTATTTTGGGAATCCTCCCTAAAACAGTTTGGCCCCTGCCTATGGCGGCAAAACGTCCCCCCCTCTACAGGTCTTACCGGGGGGGGGTTTCCCCAGCGCTCAAAGGAATACCCGCGGGCTTGGGGGAAAGGGGGGGGGGGGGGGAAAGGGGCAGACCCTCCCTCAGCAAATAACCTAAGTCTGGAGTCCCTGATGAGCAAACTTCCCTTTTAACCCCTATTTGGAGGGTAGTCCCAGCAGGCAGAGGAACCCCGGAGCAGACCCCGAACCAAAGGTGGTGGGCCCACCCTTTGGGCAGCACCTGCCCCCCCAGTTTTGAAGAAACCCTGGACTAGGGGGAAAACCAAACGGATGTGTTGGGCCGGGAATTTTCCGGTTTTCAGTGGAGAAGTGGGCCTGCCCGGGGCCCGGGAGTGTGGGGTAAAAGGCCCGGGGGTTCATGCGGGGCGGGGGCCATCGTTACCCCCAAAGGGGAACCCCCCTTTTCCCGGGAAATGTGGGGAAGACTGACCTTTTCAAGATGAAAAAGGCGTGGATTCCCGGGCCCGGATTTCCAAACACCAAAGCCTTTAGGCGTCAGACTAATCAAAACCCGCGCCCCACCCCAAACTGTGAGAAAAGAGTTGGGTTTTAAAAACCTCCTCCCCCAGCCACTACTCGGATTTTCCGCCACCCCCCCCCTGATGCCACACATCTGTGGGCAAATTTCTCCATCTGCCCCCCAACCTCTTTACCAGGGACTGGTATTGCCCCCACCCCCCCACTCTGTCATTGTGGGCCCCTGTCTGACCTCATGCTGCTGCTTGGCTCGGGGTGACCTTCCCCAATGTGTCTTGTCCCATTTGTGGCCTACTCCCCGTTTTTTCCACCTCCAGAATTTTATTTTGCCAATGCCCGCCTTTTTGCTGCCGCTGTGGGTGCTGCCGTTACCTCCACACTGTGGGCATTGTGGGCCCCTGTCGGGCCTCATTTCTGCTTTCTGTGGTTTCTGCCAAAAACCCCCACACTGTTTTCATTGTCCCCCCTGTGGCCCATCCCGTTTTTTTTAAAACCCCCAAATGTGATTGTGCCCCTGTTTTGACCTCATTTCTGCTGTTGGCTGTGCTGTGACTACACAAATGTGGGCATTGTCCCAAAGTGTGGCCTACCCGGGTTTGCCACCTCCCAAAAGTCATTGTTTCCCCGGCCCGCCTCATGCTGGGTGCTGGGCCCGGGGCCTCAACACTGTGTCATTGTGCCAAAAGTTTGACCTCAAGTGCTTTCTTGGCTGTGCCGTGACCTCCCCAATGTTTTCATTGGGGCCATGTCTGACCTTTATGCTGCTGCGTGGCTGTGCTGTGCCTACCACTGTGTCATTGTCCCACTCTGTGGCCCACTGGGGTTTTGCCACCTCCAGTTTTTCCCTTGTGCCCCTGTCCCGACCTCATGCGGGTGCTGCCTGACCCACCCCCGTGTCATTGTGCCCCCTGTTGCCTCATGCTGCTGCTGTGGCTGCTCCCTGACCTTTCACAATGTGTCCCTTGTGCCACTGTCTGACCCCATGCCTTTCTGTGGCTGCTGCTGTCCCCACACCCCTTTGCCCTTGGGCCCACTCTTGGGGCCCACTTTCCGGGTTTTTGCAAACCCCCAGAATTTTTGATTGTGCCATGTCTGACCTCCCCTTTCTGCTGGCCCTTTTTTTGGGGGGCGCTGCCCTGAACCCACACAAATGTGTCATTGTGCCCCCTGTCGCCTCATTTTGGCTGTGGGCTGCTGCCCTGACCCCACCTCTGGGCATTGTGCCACTGTTGACCCCATGGGTGCTGCCCTGACCTTTCCCCTGTTCCCTTGGGCCACTCTGTTTCCCATTTTCCCGTTTTTTTTTCCCCCCCCAGAATGTCATTTTGGCCCCTGTTGACCTCATGTGTTTGGCTTGCCCCGTCACCCCCTCCACCTTGGCACTAATTTTTCCCCATTTAGCTCTCAGCCCTTGGGTTTTTTTTTGCTTTTTTCTGGGATGACTTTTTTCAAGGCAACATTCCGCTTTTAGTTTTTTTTTCATTTTTTCCCCCTTAAGCCCCGGGAATTTTATAGTGAAGCGATTTTAAGAGCGGCGGCAGTCATGTGCGTGTCATACTAAAACACAACATTGTATGAAGACCAAACCAAGCTCCTTCTGCATATTTAAGCATGGCACAACGTTCTACAGCACCCTGCAGGCTCTGTGCAGCCTGGAAATAGCTGTTTTTTTAACGTGATTCGTGCCGAAGTAATTCGGAACGAAGTTATTTTTTGCCGAGAAATTCGGCAAAGTGAACGAAACGAATTTTGGGAAATTCGCCCATCTCTAGTTAAAACCCATCAGCTGCACCTCGGTATTTTTCTTTAATAGCATGGGGGTGTTTGCTGCCTCTGTGCTGTGTTTAGACTCATCTCAGCTTTTTCTAGCAGTGAGTATGTTTCTGTTTTTTTTTTAATTTTTCCCACTTTTCTGTATATTTTGGGACTTTATAGTTACCTTATTGGGAGGGCATCTATATCTTCCTAGTTGGGGGGGCAATATATCTACCTACTAAGGGGGCGTATACCTACCTAGCTACTAAGAAGGCTTTCTCTTTTCCTTCTAATGGGGTGCTATATATATAGATCTACCTACATAGTTACCTATATACCGACCGACTTGGGGCACATGCATTACTCGCGGCGCATACTCATAGCGATTAAATGACATGTCACTTATCTCCACGTGCGTACAATACGTATTGTACGCGTGGAAAGAAGAGGAGTAATCCATAGTTTTCTATGAGAGCTATGGATTACCGTAATTATGGGGTGCATTTCCCTGTATATTAAGCACGGTACACCACAACATACACTAAATGCGCTCCAAAATAAGTCGTGTAAACATACCCTATCAGTGAGTGCATGCCTGTCCCTGACCCTGTGACTAGTGGTCTCTCTGTGCCACTGTTATTTTCTTGCTTTTGTAGGTGGTGTTTTTTATTTTAGAAAGTGGTGAGATTTATGACCAAGGCAAAACTTGGAGGCAGACATTGGCCCAGATGCATGAAAGTGTCCAATGGAAAGTGTTTTAGGGCCGCGCCAACTTTTAGTTCATGCTTATGTTTGAAAGTTTTTCATGGCACTTTATAAATGTGTCATGTCATAAGACAAACTGCTTTTGTGCCAAAAACGTGTTTTAGCCTCACCACTTTGTTAACCCTAGAATGCATAACCCGGGCCTTTTAAGTCCATGTACTTACAATTTTGTGTATTTTTATTATCTTACTTGGCAATTTTTAAATAAAAATTGTAAAAGTTTTTTTTTTAATTTCCTCCATATGGATTGCTCACTGGCCTAAAAGGCCCGGGTTATGTGAGCGTGTAGATTTCTAATGTCATGCATACTAGAGTTAATAGCATGAATAACAACAGATGAACCAGGATACTTTTTGGCATCAGAACCAGGGGTGTAACTTTGGTTCAAAAAGTGGGGGGGGGGGGGCACTGTTGACTCGCATCCCCGATCTTCCTAGCCCTCCCTCCTTCACTCGCCTTTACTTTCTCTCCCTTCCCTTCTCTCCCCTCCTCTCCCTGCAGTGAAGTGGCCCCCTCTAACCTAGCTAGGCAGTCTGAGGGAGCGCTGTGAGTGCCCCCAGCAGGTCCTGGCGGAGTCCTTATGGCAAACACTTTTGGTGCAATCCGTAAGGCTATGAGTGGCTCTCTAATTACTGAAGTTTAGAGCTGGACTGGGACTAAAAAGCAGCCCTGGCAATGAAACCGAACCACCTGACCTATAATATTTGCCCTCTAGATGTAAATAAAAAATGTTGCGCAATGCAGCAAATTATGTTTAACCCCTCCAATCACCCATCACTACTCCATTCAATTTGTTACAACAGAATGAGGAAAATAAAAGAACCCAATCTCCCTGTACCCCTATGAATCAGTTATGTCACATACTGTACCCTAAAATTTATTTTATTGCATATGATACACCAGAAATTACATCGTTCGCAGCACTACAGAAATGAATTATATTACACATCGTAGCCACAGAAATTACATTACTAACTGCAGCTTAGAAATGAATTGCACATTGCACTCAAGAAATAATATAATTCACTGTTCCCCAAAAATGTATTACCCACTGAACCCTAGAAATGAATTACGTTACTCACTGTACCCCAGAGATTATATTCCACACTGTACCCCAGAGATAACATTACACCATACCCCAGAGATGAAATTACACAGGGCCATCTTTTTCATTGGGCATACTAGGCAGTTGCCCTTGGGAGCCACAAACACAGGGGCCTCAGGTTTTGAATGCATGGACATATGCTCTGGATCCCTGGGTAAGAGCTGATTCTTTGGCTGTTTGTGTGTTTTTAGGACTTACAAACACTTAAAATCCATGGCAGAGCAGGGAGCCATTGGTACCCAGCACTGCCAGTTAGTCTTACAGACTGCCTACATGTCCCAACGTAGGTGTTATGATGATATTGGTGTGTTTGGTGGTGGTTAAAGGTACGGCTGGGTGTGATATCAAGTGTCTAGGCAGAGCCCACTGCATTACTAAGCCTGGGACCCATAGTGCTGTTAAGGCGGCTCTGACATTACACACTGTACCCCAGAGATTACATTCCACACTGTACCCCAGAGATGACTACAATACACATCTTACCCCAGAGATTACTACATTACACACCATACCCCAGAGATTACTTTACACCATACCCCAGAGATTAAATTACACATTTTACCCCAGAGATTACTACATGACACATTTTACCCCAGAGATTATATTACACATCATACTCCAGAGATTACTACATTACACACCATAAACCAGATATTACATCACACAATACCCCAGAGATTACATTACACACTGTACCCTAGAGATTACTACATTACACATCTTTCACCAGAGATTACTACTTTACACACCATACACCAGATATTACATTACACCATATCCTAGAGATTACTACATTATACCATACACCAGATATTACATTACTCACTGTACCCCAGAGATTACTACATTACACACCAGATATTAATTACACATTGTACCTCAGAGTTTAGTTTACACACAGTATCCCAGATATTACTGTATTATTCACCGTACCCCAGAGATTACATTACTCACTGTACAACAGATTATATTACACCATACCCCAGAGATTACTACATTACACACTGTACCCAGAGATTACATTACTCACTGTACAACAGAGATTATATTACACCATAGCCCAAAGATTATTACATTACACACTGTACCCCAGAGACATTAGACAAGGTACCCCAGAAATTGTGTGTATGTATATATATATATTGAACACAGACACACTGCACACTTAGGGTGGGTTCACATGACGGTTTTTCGCCACTTCTGATGAGCAAACGACCCCTGACTTCCTGAGGCAGATTTCTGCCACCTATCCTTTAGTACTGTTAATGCGTAAATGCCTCAAAGAATTCTTTGTAGGCACTGATAGCACATGACAAAAAGACTAGCACAAAATCAATGTCATCTAAACGATGACACTGATTTTAAATAGGGTATAATGTAAATCAGTTTCCTGCCGGATTGGAGGCCGGTTCTGAGGCAGATCCAGCACTGAATCCATCCCAGAATCAGCATTCCTATCTTCTACATGAATTTGCCCTTAAGGTTTGTTCACACAGCATATAGCGGGGTGTACTGTGCACTCTGCTATATGCCGGGTGTTTTAGAAGTACGTGATGGCCAGTCCACACTTCTAAAATGCTGCAGGGCCGGCCCCAGTCACTTTCATTTTCCCCGGCGTGTAAGTGCAGGGAAGAAGTGACATAGCTAGTCACATGGCTGTACATACAGTATATACACATCTCACATATACAGTACATACCCTACTCACATGTACACACAACATCTAGCACCCTTGTCCCCTCCTTACCTGTCTCCTGTAGTCTGGTGCAATTGGAATTCGGCAAGAGCTTTCCTTCTTCTCTGATGAGAGCTGAGCATAGGGGAAGTGGTATACAGTGGGAGGGAAAGATACAGCCCCAGATACAGAGTGTGCTGGACTGTGAGCAGCGTTCTGATTGGTGAAGCAGCCCCTGCTGACTCCTGTTCTACCAATCAGCGCTGCTCTCACTCTGCACTGACACTTGAGGCTACCTTCCTACTCTGTCCCCCCAAGATGCACAGAAATATCGGAGGCAAACGGTTAACTTCTTCCTCCTCTGTGCTCTGCTCTCCCCACTTACCGTATTGTCATGCTTTCATGTGGATTTTTTTTATTGAAGTGGCTAAAAAGTGGGGGGGACCATCCCCCACCCAGAAAAAAGTGTGAGGGACCTGTCCCCTCCGTACCCCCCTAAAGTTACACCTATGATGAGAACTACACAAATTGTCATTGACATGCCTGCTGAAAAGTGGCAGAGACATCAGTTTTAGTCTTGTCAGACAGAGCAAAGAAAGAAAAACAACCTAAAACTTAACCTTTGATTTCCACTAAAAATATAAGCTATCAAAGTCACATCAAAATAGGGTAACATAAGAGATTTACACCTGTTGGATAGACTGTGACCATGAGAGCATATTTTTTTTTTATATAGATGACAACCACAGTTTAGAGAGAGAGAATACAAATGGGTGAAGAAGTGAAAGTATCACACTTACGGTCCGATAACTCCCATTCCTTACAGCAGGATACATGAATGTCCAATCCCATGAACTTTGGAAAAAACAGGGGTTCAGGCTATATGTGACTATCAAAACCCTATTTACTCCCTATTCTATTCCTTTAGGTGCATGTAATCTCCATTACAAATGCCTTTTGTCACTCGTTTGTCACTCGTTTTCTTTTGGATGTTCTGGGCATTAACCAAGTTCTTCTGAACTTGGTCCCAGACTGTGTACAGATCGTTAATGATAATATCCACCCCACTATGATCACTATGTGCTGGATAATAATGCATGTCTTTGGTAAAAACCATAACTGCAGAAAAACAGAGAAATACCAGAAGAGCTGTTATCCTGATTATTAATAGCGAATTCAACCAAACGTAAGTATTTACTCAATCTGCCTGCTGATCAGAGACATAACAACGAAGTTTTTGTGTAACGGTTTGGTTCACCCTCTCCGTCTGCCCATTAGTCTTGGGGTGAAGGCAGAGGAGAAGGAAAGGGTGATACCCAGAGCCTTACAGAGAGGTCTCCAGAAACAGGAAACAAATTGAATCCCTATATCCGAAACAATATTCTCGGGTAATCCATGCAATTTTATGGTGTGTTTGATAAAAAGCTCAGCCAGCTTTTTGGACGACGGCAACCTCCTTGATGGACCCAAATGACACATCTTACTAAAGTGATCCAGTACCAAATGACAGACTCGCCCTCAGAGGTAGCAAGATCATAAAATCATGGTCATAAAATCCATGAACATGTGGGTTCATGGGTGCTCGGCTATCGGCAGAGGGCAAAGTTCACCAGTAGGACGAGTTCTGGGGACCTTTGCCTGAACACAGACATCACAAGCAGCAACATAGGCCCCCACATCAAGAGACAATGAAGGCCACCAGTAGTTGCGATAAATAATTATCTTTGTGCCAGACACTCCGAGATGTCCAGATAATACAGAATCATGTAATTATTTTAATAATCGTAGCTGAAACGGAGAAAGACCTTAGAAACTGGACAATTATAAGGTATCATATCCTTTTGAGTCCTAATCACAGGGGAAAGGGCTTAGACAACAGTCTCCTTGGGCAAGATTGGTATCGGATCCTCCCGAGGTAAGAAACTGGCACAGAAGCTTCTAGATAATGCGTTGGTTTTAACATTCTTAGTTTCCAGTCTGTAGTTCATTACAAAGTTAAAGCAAGTGAAAAACAATGCCCAACGTGCCCCTTTCTAAAAAGGTGAGGTTTTTATGATCGGTTAGCACCGTCACTCGGTGTTGGACACCTTCGAGGAAGTGGCACCATTCCTTGAAGGCCCACTTAATAGCCAAGAATTCTCGGTTTCCAACATCATAATTCCGCTCAGATAATTTCCGTGAAAAGAAGGCAAAAGAGCGGAGATTATTCATAGCATCCAACCTCTGGGAGAGGACTGCCCCTGCTCCAAACTCAAAAGCATCTACCTCAATGTCAAAGGGTTTGGTATGGTCCACTTGAACCAACATTGGAGCTGAGACAAAACACTGCTTTAGTTTTTCAAAAGCCTCTGAGGCCTCAGGTTGCGCCCCTTTTTAGTCATTTCAGTCAATGGCCAGACTAGAACAGAAAAATTGCTAATACATTTACAATAATAATTAGCAAACCCTAGAAAGGGAGGAGGGGCGTACCCAATCGAGAATTGCCTGAACCTTACAAAGATTCATACGAACTGAATTTGGAGTCAAGATATATCCCAGGAAAGGTACCTGCTGAACCCTGAAAACACATTTCTCGAGCTTGACAAACAAATTATTCTCTTTCAAGATCTGTAAGACTTGTTGCACATACTAAACGTGCGAGGACCAGTATTCTGAATAAAATAAAACGTCATCCAGATAAACAACCAAATAATTCTCAGAAAGCATAATTTTTCAGGTTCTGGAAGACTGCGGGAGCATTGCATAGCCCAAAAGGTATGACCAGATACTCGAAATGATCCTCTGGGTTATTAAAAGCAGTTTTCCACTCATGAACCTCTTTGATATGAATCAGGTTATAAGCCTCTCTCCTGCCCAGCTTGGAAAACCACTTTGCCCCTGGACTTGATGGAACAGAATCAAAGGTAAGGGGTATTGGTTTTTCACCGTTACTTTATTGAGTTCCTAGTAATCAATATATGGACGGAGACTTCCATCTTTTTTCTTTACAAAGAAGAAACCGGCACCAATATGGGACACAGAAGGCCGGATATGCCCCTTCTGTAGACTCTCTGCAATGCATTGCTTCATGGCTAGTCTCTTCTGAATGGAGATATTGTATATACTTAGAGATGGGCGAATGTCTCAAAAATTCGATTCAGTGACTTCACCGAATTTCCCGACAAAAATAACTTCGTTCCGAATTACTTTGGGATGAATCACGTTAAAAAACAGCTATTTCCAGGCTGCACAGAGCCTGCAGGGTGCTGTAGAAACATTGTGCCATGCTTAAATAATTGTAAGAGGGAGCTTGATTTGATCTTCATACAATTTTTGTGTTTTAGTATGACACGCACATGACTGCCGCCGCTCTTAGAATCGCTTCACTATAAAATTCCCTGGGACTTAAGAGGGCCCAAAATGACCAAAAAACTGAGAGGGGGAATGTAGCCTGATAAAGTCATGGCAGGACACTGGAAAAAAAACAAGCTGGGGGGTCTGGTGGCAACATCAGTGACAGAGTGTGGAGGGTGACGGCGGCAGCCACACCCAGCATGAGGTCAGAGAGTGGCAAATGGCATTATGGGGGTGGCAAAAACAGGTAGTAGGCCAAAAAGGGGCACAATGACACAGTGTGGAGTTGACGGCATCAAAAGCAGCAGCAGCATGAGGTCAGACAGTGGCCAATGACATTCTAGAGGTGTCAAAAAAGGGTAGGCCACAGGGTGGCACAATGACACAGTGGTAGGTCATGGCAGCAGCCACAGCAGCAGCATGAGTCAGACAGTGGCACAATTGACAAAAGTGTGTAGGTCACAGCATCAGCCACAAGCAGCAGCATGAGGTCAGCCCAGTGGCACAATGACATTCTGGAGGTGGCAAAAACAGGAGTAGGCCACAGAGTGGGACAATGACACAGTGTGTAGGTCAGGGCAGCAGCCACAGCAGCAGCATGAAGTTCAGACAGTGGCACAAAGACACAGCGTGTAGGTCACGGCAGCAGCAGCATGAGGTCAACAGTGGCACAATCACATTCTGGAGTTGCAAAAAACAGGGTAGCCAAACAGAGGGGGCCCAATGACACAGTGTGTAGGTCAGGCAGCAGCAGGCAGCACCCAACAGCAGGAAAAGCTTTGGAGTCAAGACGGGGTGGCCCACAAAAGACAAAGGTGTAGGTCACGGCAGCCCCAGCAGAAATGAGGTCAACAGTGGCCAATAGACACTGGGGGTTTGGCAAAACAGAGTAGGGCACAAAATTGGGAGAATGAAAAAACAGAGTGGAGGTGGCAGCACGGGCACCAGCACCCACGCAGCATGAGGTCAGACAGTGGCACAAAGACACAGCGTGTAGGTCAGGGCAGCAGCACATGGGGTCAGACAGTGGCACAATGACATTCTGGAGGTTGCAAAAAACAGGAGTAGGCCACAGAGTGGGACAATGAAACAGTGTTAGGTCACGGCAGCAGCCAAAGCACAGCATGGGGTTTCAAAACAGTGTCACAATGACATTCTGGGGGTGGCAAGAACGGGAGTAGGCCACAGAGTGGACAATGACAAAGTGTGTAAGGGTTAAAACGGGAAAAGAAAAGTTAGCACGCACAGCAGCAGAGCCAGGGACGGGGTAAAAAGGAGACCCGGGTGGGACAATGACACAGTGTGTGGGTCACGACAGCAGCCACAGCAGCAGCATAAAGGTCGACAGTGGCACAATGACACAGTGTGTAGGTCATGGCAGCAGCCACAGCAGCAGCATGAGGTCAGAGAGGGGCACAATGACATTCTGGAGGTGGCAAAACAGTAGTATCCACAGAGTGGCACAATGACAGAGAGTGGAGGTCACGACACAGCCCACAGCAGCAGCAGGAGGTCAGGCAGTGGCACAATGACATTCGGGATGGGCAAAACAGTAGTAGGCCACAGAGTGGCACAATGACACAGTGTGGAGGGCACGGCCAGTAGCAGCATGAGGTCAGGCAGTGGCACTAGACACAGTGTGTAGGGGGACACGCAGCAGCAAAAACAGCAGCATGAGGTCAAGAGTGGCACAATGACACAGTGTGGTGTCCACGGCACCAGCAACAGCAGCAGGCAGCATGAGGTCATAGATGGCACAATGACAGACTTTTTTGAGGTGGGGGGCAATACCAGTCCCGGGTAAAGATGGTGGTAGGCAGATGGAGGAAACTGTCAGCAGATGTGTGCATCAGGCGGGTGGCGGCATCAGAATAGTGGCTGGGGCAGGTAGTTTGAACCCAGACTAACGCCTAAGGCATTGGTGTGTGGAAAACTGGCCCGATCCACACCTGATTCATCTTGAAAAGGTCAGTCGTTCCACATTTCCCGTGGACAAGGGGGTTCTCCTTAGGTAACGATGCCCCCGCCGCACTGAACACCCGCTCTGATGCCACATACGGGCCCGGGGCAGGATAGCTTTCCACTGCAAACTCGGCAAGTTGCGGCCACAGTCCAGTTTGGCGCCCAGTAGTCCAGCGGATCTTTCTAACTGGGTGGCAGAGTGCTGTCCAGGGTAGGCCACCACCTGTTGGTTCAGGGATGCTCCAGGTCCTGCTGCTGCTGCTGGCAACTGCCCTCCTCACTAGGCGGGTAAAGGGAAGCTGCTCATCAGTGACTCCAGACTTAGGTTCCCTGCTGATGGAGTTGGTACTGCTCCTACCCCCCCACCTTCCCCCAGCACCGCGCAGTAGTACGTGAGTGCTTAGGAACCCCCGGTCAGAACCTGTCGAGGAGGGACGATGCCGCACATAGGCAGCGGCCCAAAACTGATTACGGGGGAGATTTCCCTTTAGTATTTGAGTCTGTCCTCCCTCTCTATAGCTGGGAAAAAGGCTCCCATTTTGGACCGGTTGCGAGGGTCCAATAGGGTGGAGAGCCAGAAGTCATCCCTCTGCCGGATGCTGACTATTCGGCTGTCATAGCCAGGAAATCAGCATTCCCTGCGGGCCCTCTGCACAAGTGACTCCGAGGGGCTCCCTCCCTTTCCATCTCCACTGTAAACTGCCAGGTGTTTTGCGGGCCCTTTCTGCCTCGTCTTCCTCATCTCCATCCACCTCCTCCAGCTGCTCCTCTCTTGTCACCTGGGTAGAAAATCCACTAATTTCACCAGACAATGCTTCTGCTCCAATGTCCTCCTCCTCCTCCATTTCAGTCCCCACGGATCATGTGGCCACGAGATGTAGTCGCCACATCTCCAGTCCCTGGCCAGACAGATTTTTCTGCATCTGTTCGAGGAGATGAAGCAGTGGAATGACGTTATTTCATCCCAAATTAGTCCTGGCAACTGACAAATAATGTTGCCTCCTCGAATGGCCTCAACAAACGGCAGGTGTCACGAATGAGCTGCCGCGGGCTGACATCAAAGTTACACAGGGGAGTACTCCTGTCCGCCGGTCATCAAAAAATTGGGTTAATGGCCTTTCTCTGTTCATACAGTCGGTCCAACATGGGGCAGGCTGGAATTCCAACGGGTGAAACATCGCATATCAAGTGTGTTGGGGGAGGGCCATTCTGCCGCTGGCAACTCGAGGAGGGTTGTTCCTGGCTTTGTACGAATGGATAAAGTGCATGCACAGTTTCCTGGCCATTTTCAGAATTTCTGAAGATCTGTGGAAGACTTCGGGAACCCTTTTTCACAACCAGATTGAACACATGCGCCATGCAGGGCGCATGGACCATCCCCTCCTGGGTGCAGCGCGGACCCAGTTCCCCCCAATTGTCCGTCACCCCTGGTTTCGATTTGCAGTTGGCCGGAGAAGCCACACATCGATTTCTTGCTGCATGACACGGAGCAGTTCCTCCTGTGTGACCCTTCGTTCGCCGAGGGAAGCCAGGTGTAGAACTGCGTGACACCGCTGTGCCCTACCCCATGTGGTATGATGGAGCAGTACTTGTGGAGGCTGAGATGGTGGTGGGGGGTGGAGGAGGAGGAGGGGAGGCGGACATTGGGAGGGAGCCGCAGTTTGACCAAAGTGGAGGAAGGAAAGCGGCGTCTCCTGTCCAAGTTGTTGGGTTGCCTGGGCAGGAAGCACATTCACCCAGTGGGCGTAAAGGACATGTACGGCCCTGACCGTAGTTACAGCTCCAGACGTCCCGCTGCCATGCACCTTGGAACAAACCGATAAGCTCAAGGGCTGGCCACTTTTTTGTTCACAATATTTATGGGTGTGCTGGCTGCCTTTTTGAAAAGAATTTACGGTTTGGAACTCTCCATCTCAGCTCGGGAAAAAGCCATTATTTCTCTGAATGGTGCAGAGTCCACCATTTTTGGGAAAGGGAGGACTGGGAGTACCACAACTTGGACAGAGCACGGTCAGCTGCTGCACCTTAGGATGGTTGGGCGCATACTGTTGTCTCTTTGCAATCGCCTCGCTGAACGGCTGCTGGCGCCATGAGTAGCAAGGAGCAGGAGCATCTGGACTGGGAGATGATGTCAAAGAGAAACAGCTACCTTCAACAGAGGTGTTGGAGCCTTGACTGGCTGCAATAGCATGCGTGCCATTGGCTGCTTTCCTGCTCGGCGGAGGATGGACCACCACATCTAAGCCACGTTTCTCCCAGGCCACTGGATGGTGATGCTGCATGTGTTGACGCAGGGACGTGGTGCCAATGTTAGCACCCTGGCCACGCTTCACTTTCCGCCCACAGATTCTACATATACCCATATTCGGCTCCTCCGGTGTCTTAGCAAAGAACTGCCACCCCCGCGAGTAGCTGATTTTACGCCAACGCTCCGCACTGAGTGACTACTACCGCCACTGCCTCCTGAGGACCCTGTGCCGTACTTTCTTGGACCTGCAAAGCGGGTTTTTTACCCCGTGGCCTCTTTGGCTCCCGACCTCACACTGCTGCTACCCTGCTGACTAACCGGCCACACAACCCACTTGTTGGCTGCGCCGCTGCCCGACCCCAAAGCTGACCCCTCTTCTCCTGACGATATGAACCCCTTGCTTCATCCGGCTCCCAAGTGCGGTCGGCTAAATCATCATCAATTTTGTTTCATCGTCACTGCTGTCCTCATCACCGTCTTGGTATGCAGAGGCTGACCCCCACAACATGACTCCCATGCCAACTCTCCACATCTATACTTTTGCCGCCTACTCAAAAAGCAGGGGATATTGGCCCCATTTCTCGCTGCCAAGTAGCTGCTGATGCCCTCCTCAAATTATTCATCCTCACTATATAGTGGTGCTGAGCCAGACCACATAGTAGATCTCTGGCTGAGGGAACCGGATGGGACAGAGGCGGGTTAGGATAGGTGAGGGCCGCTGACCCGCTCCCGGGCCATGCCAACTAAGGGTTGTGTCTGACGTTCCCACCGACTCTTGGCTGGGGTTGTCAGATGTCATCTGGGGGGAAGTGGATGACTTAGTCAACCAATCAAGAAAACCCTTGGGGTTTCTGAAAAAACACACGGCCGCTAGATGACGCGGAAGTTTGTGGCCTACCGAGTGACCCCTGCTGCGACGTCCCTTGCTGTGCCACACCTGGCCTGTCCAGAAGGTTTGTGCCACTGCCCCTCCCAGGTGAAAGAGCTTGCCCCCTCTCTTTCTGACATACTGTTTGTTCAACACTGTTTGATGAAGATATCTGTATATTGTAAATACCAACCTGTATTTGACTCCAAATGAACCCCCTAACAAGCTTGGGTAACCCTTGGACATAAACTGCGCTCCACAAATGACCAGGAAAAATTGACTTGTATGTGCCATTTAAAAACTCTGTGTATTTTACTGAATGTAAAAGCACAAACAGGCTTAATTAACCTTCGGATAAGAATTATGCTACAGAATTTCTTCTGTGCGGTGAAAAAAGAAAGTTTCTTTTACTGAGTACAACTACAGAAAAATACTTAGTTTAAACCCTTGGATGTAAATTGCGCAAAAATTCAGCAGCCACAAACTACTAGCTTTGTAGCGTGTTTCAATGGCGTATTTTTTACCTACACAACAAGAAAAAAAAATTTTAATTAACCTTCGCTTGTGAATTATGCAAAAGGAAAATTTTATTTTTTGGGCCCCTGAAAAAGTTTACAGTTTCCTTGGAGTCACCAAAAAAGTAGAAAATTTTTAACAACAACGGCTTAATTAACCCCTGGAATATGCTCAAAAAATTTTGTGAAAAAGATTTGAGCAAAGGGGCCACAATAACTTTTTTGGAAAATTAGCTTTGTAGCGTGTTACAATGGCGTATTTTTACCTACACAACAAAGAGAAAAAATTGTAATTAACCTTCGCTTGTGAATTATTTCTACAGGAAAATTGTATTTTTTGGGGGTGAAAAAGACGGTTTCTTGGAGTCACCACAGCAGAAAAACAAGCTTAATTAACCCCTTTTATGTAAATTGCGCAAAAGAATTGAGCAGCCACAAACTACTAGCTTTGTAGGTGTTACAATGGCGTATTTTTTACCTACACAACAAGAGAAAAAATTTTTAATTAACCCTTTGCTTGTGAATTATGCTACAGGAAAATTGTATTTTTTGGCGGTGAAAAAGACGGTTTCTTGGAGTCACCACAGCAGCAGGATGTAAACCCTGGATGTAAATTGCGCAAAAGAATTGAGCAGCCACAAACTACTAGCTTTGTAGCGTGTTACAATGGCGTATTTTTAGCTACACAACAAGAGAAAAATTGTAATTAACCTTTGCTTTTTGAATTATGCTACAGGAAAATTGTATTTTTTGGGGTGAAAAAAGACGGTTTTATTTTTGTCACCAACAGCAAAAAAACAACGCTTAATTAACCCCTTTGGGTGTAAATTTTCACAAAAGAATTGACAGCCAAAAATTAAGTGGGATTTGTATTGTAAAAATGCTGTTTCTTTAAAATGAATACAACAGGAACTGGCTTAGATCCCCTTTGGATAGTCAATGTGCTCTGAGCAGATAGCATTAAAATGTATATGCAGCTGCAGTGGACGCACACTGGACTTCAGATCCAATAACCCAAAAAATCAGAAATAGAACATTAAGAGAAGCAGTCTCTGAGACAAGCTGAGATGCCCCACAAAAATCGCTGTATAAAAATCAGTTTTTCAGTAAAAAGCTATCACAATCAGCCCAGCAGCACCTTCCCTGATCAGTACAGTGAGGGAAATGTGAGCCCCAGCCGTCGCGCCCGGAACTTATATAGTGCGGTACGTCACAGAAATCCCGCCGGTCTCTGATTGCTTCATCTCTGCACAAAGTCATGCAGGGTATGCCCTTCTTCTCCCAGAGTTCTTTTCCCCATGTAACGCCATGTGCTCGCAGCCATTTTATCAATGAAAAGCACTCTTTGTTCACCCGAAGACCCCCAAACTTCAACTTCGTTCAGAACAGAAGTTTTCCTGAAATTCTAAACGAATTCCACTTCGTTAGAATCAATTCGCCCATCTCTATATATACTGCCCTTAGGAAATTTAACACCTTTCAACAGTTCAATGGCACAGTCATAGGATCTATGAAGAGGTAAAATCTCTGACTGTGCCTTTGAAAAAACCTTGGCAAAGTCGCAAATATAGGCAGGAATCTGTTCTACTTCTGCATTACCAAGTATAATCGGGAAACATCTGTTAATGCACTGCTTACCACAACTAATTTATTCTCCAGAATTCCAGTCAAGCACAGAGCTTTGTTTCTGAATGCCTAGGTAACCACGTCAGCGGGTAACCCTCCATGATAAATAGAATACATTTCTCACTATGTATTGAACCTACCAATCTTGAGTTCAGGAGTACAATGCTGAATATTGCCCTTAACCAATGGGGTAGTATCAATCGCTACAACCTGCAGGGAATTGGATAGAGGCCTCCAGGGCAGGCCCAGTCACATGGCGAATGAAGAGTCTACAAAATTGGAAGCTGACACAGAATCCAAAAAAGACTCTCTCAGACCCACTTATGGATAGTAATGAAATTTTCACTGGGAGCAACAACTTTCTTGATACTCTACGAAATACCTGTTCGCCTAGATGACCCTCCCGAAAGACACCCAGGCACTGTAGTTTTCTGTCCTGGTCTTCCTTTTTGGGGCACTCGCTGTTGAAGTGGCCTTCCTCACCACAGTAATAACACAGTCCCTAGATGCGAGGTCCTACGATCACTGGCAGTGGCTGCCGAAGAGGCTCCTACTTGCATAGGCTCCTCAGGGGGTATGTAAGCAATGACAGCCTCCGGGGAGGTAGCAGAACTGATCACTGTAGCAAAGCAGGGCAACGGAGTAAATGTCTTTTCCCAATGTCTCTCCCTAAACCTTCTGTCCAGCCGAACTGCCAGAGCCATGGCATCATCAAGAGAACCAGGGGTAGTGTAAGCAACCAACATGTCCTACACATAAATTCAACTTAAATAGGTTTTCCCACCACAGGTTTTCACGGGCATTTTCACATTTTCTCTCTCTTACAGCTTCAAATCCAGGAGCGTCTCTCCTCCCAGTAGTTGTGTCTTTCCTCACTGAAGAGTTTTGGCATCATCCCAACCCAGGCTCGGACTGGGCCGCCGGGGGATCTTTGAATCCCCCAGTGGGCCCCCCCGAGCTGCTGTGGGCCCCGGAGGCAGTGCCGTCGCTCCCCAGGGCCCGGCCACGCATCCGGTCCCTGAACGCCCGGGACCGGTGTCCCGAGCAGCCAGAGACCGGGCCCGGTAGCCGGGAACTAATGTCCCCAACTCCCGGGGCTGCGCGGTGTCAGCGGAGCACAGCGCCACTAACGCTGCGCTCCGCTGATCTCCCTGGCAGGCTAAAGGTGTTAGGCCTTCAGCCTGCCAGGCGCCGGCCCCTACTAGTGATGTAGGCGCACGGTGACGTCACATCACCGCGCCGCCCATGCAGGGCGGCAGGAGCCAGCGGCAGAACGGAGCGGCCGGGAGCCGGAGCCGGGTAAGTGATTGATTGTTGTTTTTTTTTATCTGCCTACAGGGTCCCTGGCTACAAGGGGGGTCCCTAGCTACAAAGGGGGGGTCCCTGACTACAGAGGGGGGGCCCTGGCTACAAAGGGGGTCCCTGACTACAGAGGGGGTCCCTGGCTACAAAGGGGGGTCCCTGGCTACAGAGGGGGGTCCCTGGCTACAGTGGGGGGGGTCCCTGGCTACAGAGAGGGGTCCCTGGCTACAGAGGGGGGTTCCTGGCTACAAAGGGGCTGTCCCTGACTACAGAGGGGGGTCCCTGACTACAGAGGGGGGTCCCTGGCTAAAGGGGGGGGTCCCTGGCTATAAACGGGGGGTCCCTGGCAACAAAGGGAGGGGGTCCCTGGCTACAAAGGGAGGTGCCTGGCTAAAGGGGGGTCCCTGACTACAGAGGGGGTCCCTGGCTACAGTGGAGGGTCCCTGGCTACAGAGAGGGGTCCCTGGCTACAAAGGGGGTCCCTGGCTACAAAGGGGGGTCCCTGACTACAGAGGGGGGTCCCTGACTACAGAGGGGAGTCCCTGAAACAAGGGGCGGGGTCCCTGGCTACAAAGGGGGGGTCCCTGGCTACAAAGGGGGGGGGGGCCCTAGCTACAAATGGCGGGGGGGGGGGTCCCTGGCTACAAAGGGGTGGGTCCCCTGGCTACAAAGGGGGGTCCCTGGCTACAGAGGGTGGTCCCGACTACAAAGGGGGGTCCCTGGCTACAGAGGGGGGTCCCTGGCTACAGAGGGGGGTCCCGGCTACAAAGGGGGCCCTGGCTACAGAGGGGGGTCCGGCTACAAAGGGGGCCCTGGCTAATGAAAGGGGGGCCCTGACTACAAAGGTGCCCTGGCTAATGAAAGGGGGCCCTGACTACAAAGGGGGCCCTGGCTAATGAAAGGGGGGCCCTGGCTACCTAGGGGGGGCCCTGACTACAAAGACGGCCCTGGCTAATGAAAGGGGGCCCTGACTACAAAGGGGGGCCCTGGCTAATGAAAGGGGGGCCCTGACTACAAAGGGGGCCCTGGCTAATGAAAGGAGGGCCCTGACTACAAAGGGGGCCCTGGCTAATGAAAGGGGGGCCCTGACTACAAAGGGGAACCTGGCTATTGAAAGGGGGGCCCTGACTACAAAGGGGGTCCTGGCTAATGAAAGGAGGGCCCTGACTATAAAGGGGGGCCCTGGCTAATGAAAGGGGGGCCCTGGCTAATGAAAGGGGGGCCCTGACTACCTAGAGGGGGCCCTGACTACCTAAAGGGGGCCCTGACTACCTAAATACTAAAGGGGGCCCTGACTACCTCCACAGTAGCTAAAGGAGGGTGGGGCTGACTTCCTGCACACTAGCTAAAGGAGGCCCCTAACTACCTGTATACTACTTAAAGGGCCCTAACTGCCTGTATACTACCTAAAAGAGACCCCTAACTGCCTGTATAGTACCTAAAGGAGGCCTTAATTGCCTGTATAGTACCTAAAGGAGGCCCTAACTGCCTGTATACTACTTCAAGGGAAGCCCTTACTGCCTGTACACTACTAAAGGGGTCCCTAACTGCTTGCAGCCTATATAAAGTGGGACCTAACTACCTACAGCTTAACTAACTGGGGTAAACTACCTACCTACAGCCTACCTAACTGGGGTCCACCAACCTAACCGTAGTCTATCTACTTTCCTAACTGGGGCCTGCTTATCTACATGGGGGCTGTTTACCTACCCACCCATGGATACTAGGCCTCTAAGTTATGGCTTGTACCTGCTCTCCCACCCCTGGGACGTTTGTACAGAGGTGGGAATAGGTAAAAAAGATGCTGGAAAATTGAGGATTCTAAGATATTTGAGTGTAATTTCTGCAGGGATGAGTTGTGGCCGGGACAAGTCATCATGGCGGTGTGGAACGGATGCAGAAGAAAAGGGAATAAGAATGACTCAAGAGAAGAGAACGACTCATCAGATATGACATCTCCGGTGAGTCCCTAATTTCAGGAGTTATTTTTTATATTGTAATGTGATGGTGACCTGAGCTGGTGTCTGACCACTATGTGGTCTCCATATGGCTGTGTATAGTGGCAGTGTACATGTGTTCCTGAATGTAAGAGTGAAGGAACACCTGGCCCTGTGATAGGAGTTACACTTTCTTTCTTGCTGGTGTTTATTTTAGAAAGTGGTGAGGTGCGTGACCAAGGGAAACGTGGGAGGGGGATATTGTATGTGGGCTGGTGGGATAAGGATGGAGCTACTTTGTCTATGATATGTTAGACTGACAAATGTGTGACTAGATTGTACTACACAATACAGTTCTGTTCTGCACACTGTATTATGTGGTAAAATGGGTGCGTTTATGTCCGAGAGGCCGCTAACATTTTCATGTACAGTAGGGTGGGCCCCCCAAGATCAACTCCCCTGTTGGCCTCAGACTGCCCAGTCCGACACTGTCCCAACCCCTCCCTGCTCCCTCCTGAGTCATCATCATCATCATCATCATCATTCTGGGTGAGCAGGGGAAGGCAGAGGATGTCACAGCTTTGCAGACCTCCTGCAATGGTCAGTTCTCAGAAATGCAGAACTGTCACCTCCCTCCACAAGCTGCTTGTAACCAGAACACCTACATTGCTGTAAACAGTCATACATACAGCCCCCAAATATTACATAAAGTGACCTCATGTCATTGTGTCTAGAAGAATGTATTAGATGTGTGTTCTAGGGGTGGGGGGAGTGAATCTAGCATTGTCCACATCCTTCACAACAGAGCTGTCCCTATTATTTTCACACAGCTCAGAGGGAAGTAAGCACAGACAGTGCAAGCAGCCAATCACAACACGGGGGGACATGCCCCACATGGGGGTGTTTCCCATCCAGTGGGTTGAACTAAATATCAGGCAAGCAATACAGCAAAAGGGGTATGACCCGACCCCAGGCTGCAGATCACACACACAGATCAGCTCATAGCTGCTATACTAAATGATTTAGGTAATACAAACCAATAGCAAAAGAGCTTATTTTTACTGTCCCCCATCATTACAAATATGATCTTTGTAGCGAGAAAAACCCTTTAAGAACAAATCTACAATCCTATTCCGTTCCTTACCCAGGGACTGCCTGTATTCATTTTTGGGACAGTGGCAGAAAACTGCACCTTCACTTTCACTCTTTTTCAGAACATTTATTTCACCTCTTGGTCACATTGTGAGCACTTTTTTTGCCACTGGGGACATCGGTATTTTGTATACATTCTTTTTCTAGATAGGATTATTTGTTGTGAATGGTGGTTTTAAGGGGTTTTCCCTAGTTCTAATTCACATTTTTATAGTGGTACATGCACGTATTTTATTATATTCAACACATTTGCTTCTCTACATATATATATTTTATTTCATATTCATGCTAAATTTATCACACTTGATATAGAAGAGTGTATAATATGACAGTATGAATGAAAGTTTTATTCGGCAAACATTTTGACGCATGAAGTATAATACACAAACTTTGTATGGTGCATAGAGTATAATGTGCCAAACTTTGTATGGCAATTTCACATAAAACTTTGGCGCATTCCAGGTGCATTTTAATCCCTTACCGCCAGAGCCAGTTTTGGCCTTCCTGACAGAGCCCTGGTTTGTGTCACTTTATGTGTCACTTTATGTGAGAATAACTTTTTGACACTTTTACCTAGCCAAGTGATTCAGAGATTGCTTTCTCATGACACATTGTGCTTCAAGTTAATAATTCATTTTGGTCCGAAAAGTCCTTGTTTATTTGTGAAAAATATCAAAATATCATGAAAATTTGCAAACATTTGCAATTTTCAAATTCAAAAATTTCTGCGTGTAAGACAGATAGTTATTTCACTCAAAATAGTTTATAACTAGCATCTACCATATGGCTACTTTAGATTGGCATCATTTTTTGATTGTTCTTTTTAAACATTGAAGGATTAATCTTTTTAAACATCGAAGGGTTAATTTCCCACGGCCGGAGCTCACTCCGGCTGTGGGGGATGTGTCATGATGCCAGCGGTAATATACCACTGGTTCCATGCCGTGATCTTGCAAGCTCCGTTTGTGAGCACGCACGATCGCCATGACGTACCCATACGTCAAGTTGCATAAACCCCTACCCGACCTTGATGTATGGGTACATCAAATGTCGGTACGGGGTTAATGTGTTGTGCCATCTATAGAACAGTGTGCCAGCAGTTTTTTTGCCGCAGTATATGCCAAAAAAATACCACATACGAATCAATAGATGTCACCCTTGGTTCTCATCATCGTGCTATTTATATGCACCTAATCACTTTTTTTTCCCCAGCTTGTATGTTTGCTGGTTTCCTCCTTTACCAACATTACACTGTAGGTCCATGTAAACATTTGCACATGAGCCAGGAGTTATCTGCTTTTTATTCCCTCGTTTAATATGGCACCTCCAATCTATTATTACTGATGCACATGCACTGGATGCTCTTGCACATAATCATTTGGTTATTTAGGTGTCGTCAGTGGTTTTCTATTGGTCTATTACCCTATGACTCTCATCCAGGCCACTGGTTAATATCTGTATAACTATTCATGGTTTGTGAAGCTACATTATCCTCATAAACAAGAGCAGGTGAAACGTGCATTGGGGTCAAAGGTTATGCTCTTCCCCATATCTCCCATTTTTGGGACTTTGGATTGCTCTTTCATCTATCCAGGTTAGATATTTTGTCTGGGTCATGTATTGATTAATATATTTATATTTTTGGAAGCTTGTTACTATATATACATATACATACTTACCTGGTTAATATGTCATTTGATTTTTTATTATTATTGTAGGACCTCTAGGGGGGGGTCATCTTTTTGGGCATTTCTGGGTGTCTACACTGTCTTTTTTGTTTAGGTTATTTTTAATGTGGGAATTATTTTGTAGAATACTTTCAATAAAATTAATTGTTTTTAATTGTTTAGCATATTATCTCTTTTGTGTGTGCTTTAAAAGTTATAAATACTGTGACATGATTAAGAGGGGTCTTTTACAGATTTAGCATTAGGGTATAGGAACAAAGTTATAACTTTGCCTGTAAAAAAAAAGAAAGATAAAAACAGACTGTGGTCTAGAAAGAAAAATAAACAAGGTACATGGTAAATCTGATTTTTTTTTACCCTTTAAAGTTGAGGGCGATTTTAAAAGTATATGAAAAATGGCATAGGAATAATAGTGGTAGCTGCCTATAAAACTGATGGTCAGGGAATCTGCTTATGGATGAAGAAGATATAGAATTAAATATGACTTTTCTATGTCTGTTCTGCCTGGATTATTTTGATATGTTCAGGTAAACGGGATGCACTGTATCTACAGTAGCTGAGACAGCTGTGATGGATTACTGTGCATTTCCTTGTATTTCTGTGGATTAAAGAGACCTCGCTAGATGACTGGCAGTTTTGTGATTGAGCTTATAAACAGTTTTTACCACTTCAATTTTAAATGAAAATAGAAATATTTTATGTATGAAAAAACTATTTATATTTTCGATATTTCTGGATAAAAAGCAAATACATCTATTATTTTAGATTGCGTTTCAGTGCTCTTCACAAAGCACATATGTGTAGAATTGAAAATGGGCAACAAGAGAAGTCAGACATCATAGCGGTCAACTTGATTAACAGCTGATATCCAGCATAGCAGAACTGGGAAGTGGTCTAGCACATATGAAAACTAAAGATATGTGATTTGGAACAGAGAAGCATGGACAGTAGGTTATAGTGGATTTATTGGTTTAGTGGATTTTAGTGGATCTTCACAGAAATTGCATTTGTACACAGCAAAATTTAACTTGACAGTGAAATCAGAGAATACTGTGTTATCTGTTCTTAGGACAAAACAAAAACCATTAAAGAGCATTGAAAAAGATGAGATAACTTTCTTTGCTATAATAATATGGTGTGTTATCTGTCTGGTTTATCTTTGCTATATCTGTAGGTAAAAATATTGCATCTAAAATTGGACAACATATTAATATGAGAGTAGGTTCACATGACATTTTATCCACCCAAAAAATCTTTCAGAATCTTCATGCAAATGCATCCCAAAACTGCAACATTGCCTTTTTACACATTTTTTTGCATGTGGATTTCATGAAGAATTTTGAGCATGATCCTTTAGTCTTTCTGCTCCAACTCCATAAGTACCGTATGTTTTGCTATTGAAGTCAATGTGGAAGAAAATTACTGTGTGTAAACATAGCCTTATGCTCTAAAGGCTAGCACGGAATTAACATGTTTAGACCCTTAAAAGGCAAATTGGCTCTAGTCACATTGTGGATAAGCAAATAGCAGTAACTGTCATGAATTAGGCAATTGTTTCATATTTATCTTATTGATATCAATCTTTTTTTTCCTGCCAAAAACAGACGATAAAAAAAGAATCACCTCTTCTCAGCCCTGACACATGCCAAGTCTGGAACTAGGCCACCATCTGAAGGGATGCCAGTATATACACAATGTCATTTTATGCAATATGAAACTTTCCAGTGCAATAATCCATAAAACTAAAGATCAAATAGCCTTTATCAGACAAGATGACCATTCATGAATGCAAGTGATTCTATTATATTAACAGTGTGACGGTTCTGCTTTATACACTCATTTCATAAAATAGGTTTTAAAAGTATGTATATACGCACATAATATAAGGTATGGTATATGACAGTTCTCAATTAACAGATTCAATTTATGGCTACTAAAACTAAATG
>JAODAL010023569.1:0-62436 GCA_025379985.1 Phyllomedusa bahiana
AATTTTTGCAAAAATTTCCCGGGGAAACGAACGAATTTTTGAGAAATTCGGCCATCTCTAATTATTACCTACTGGGGGCCTATATAATGGACAGTGGAGGAAGGGAGATTATTACCTATAGGGTTCCTATATAATGGACAGGGAGGGGGATATTATTACCTACAGGGGCCTATATAATGGACAGGGGGAGATTGTTACCTACAGAGGAACTATATAATGGACAGGGGGAGATTATTACCTACAGGGGCCTATATAATGGACAGAGGGGATATTAGCTACAGGGGGCTATAGAATCTACAGGGGTGAATATTACCTACAGGGGGTCTATAATCTACAGGGGCCTATATACTGGTAGACAATCACCTACAGGGTGCTATAGCATACAGGGGGTCTATAACCTACAGGAGCCTATCTTCAAGGGGAATTTTACCTACAGGGGCCTATCTACAGGGGGCAATGTGTCTTCCTACTGGGGGTAGTGTATCTACTTGTACCGACAGGAGCCTACCTACAGGGAGCTGTATATCTCCCTACAGGGGGCTGTATACCTACCTGCAGGGAGCAGCATATCTACCTACAGTGAGCCTGTATACCTACGAATTGGGGTCTATATACCTACCTACTTAATGGTGGGCAACATTACTACCTACTTACTTAATGGGGGGTGCCCATACCAGAGGTAGGAATTAGAAGGGAAGTGCTGGAAAAGTGAGAAGTCTAAGATATGTGTGGTAAATTCTGTACGGCTGGGAGAAACCATCATGGCGGTCTGGAGCGGATGGAGAAGAAAAGGGAAAAAGAATGATTCAGAGAATGACTGACCAGATATTACTAATGATGAGCGATTACGTCGACTATCGTCATCGGGTCGATAGTCGATATCGTCAATTATCATGCCGATATCCGATAGCCGATAATAGATTATCGCCGATGACCATTAAAGTCTATGGGAGAGGAACAACACCTTCATTCTTACACCCAAACAGGGCAGGAGAAGCTGGAATTAACATCCACAAAAGTAAACTGGATACGTGCTACATCTAAGGCAACACAATTAGGTTATAAAAGTCACAGAAAAAAAGTCACAGACCATTCACTATCCCTGTCTTGTACCACAGCATGACCCTTAAACCTGCATGACCCACAAATTAAAAAGTGCCAGAAGGCAGTATTATTTGAACCATCATTTTTTCTTGAACTGGATATTGACTATCCTGTCCTGGAACGCAGCATGACCCTTAAACCTGTCTGACCCACAGATTAAAAAGTGCCAGAAAAAAGGAGTCTTTAAACAACCATTTTAGTTGAACTGGACATTGACTATACCTGTCCTGGGCCACAGCATGAGCCCCAAACCTGCATGACCCCCAGATTTAAAAAGTGCAGGAAAAAGGAGTCTGGACTGGGAGGACGAGGAGGTAAGACTGCTGGATGCAGGTTGCATTAACCACTGAAGAACAGATTGGCGACGCTGTTCGTTACTGAGATTCACAGGGCCCTGACCCAGCGATGACAGGGCTGACGGTCCTGAAACCGACGATTCGCTGGCTTGCGTGTTGTCGCCAGCACTGGAAGGAGCACCTTCTCTTGTACCTCTACCTCCATGTCCTGCACCCCTCTTTGCTCGCTTACCACCTGCATTTCGCTCCATGTTCAGAAAGATAAAAATTTTAGAAGGTATGGAAGAGTTTTTGACAGTCTCTTATTAAAAGACGGCAAATCGCAGATATTCTTAAATCCCTCTAATTTCCTACAGCCAACTAGGATTAGAAACTGAAATGTTTCTAGCGAATACCTGTGAAATGCGGTCTGGTGGAAGAACCGTAAGACAAAATCAACAGTGTTCATCCTTCAGCCCCAGGGATTTACAACTGTCCAGTAGGACTAGGAATTGATAGTTTTCAACAAAATATCATACAAGTGCGCCAAACTGAGATTCAACGAGCGCAATAAAACTATTCAGAAGTTACACGGATTTGAAATTGAGTTTTTTTGCAGCAATAACAAATGAGAACAGTTGCTAGAAAATGTTTCTATCAGAATTGTCGTACAACGTGGCTATTTGAAAAAAAACTAGGGCCGCACCACGTGCAATACAGCTATTTAAAAGTTATACAGATAACAAACGGTGGTTTTTGCACCAAAGAAATACACCAACAGTAACTACGAAATTTCTGTATCCAAATTTAAGTACAAGGTGGTTATTTGAAAAAAACTGGTGCGAACCAAAGTGCAATACAGCTATTTAAATGTTATACGGATAAGAAAAGGAGGTTTTTGCACCAAAGAAATACAACAGCAATTACTAGCAAATTTCTGTATCCTATTTAGAGATGGGCGAATTTCTCAAAAATTCGATTCGGTCACTTCGCCGAATTATGCTGCAGGCAAAATTGCTTCTTTGGCGGTGAAAAAGAAGGTTTCTTTTAGTGACCACAACAGCAGAACAACGCTTAAATAACCTCTGGATGTAAATTGCACAAAAGAATTGAGCAACCAAAAACTACCAGCTTTGTAGCATGTTACAATGGCGTGTATTTTATGGTACACAACAAGAGAAAAACTTGTAATTAACCTTCGGTTATGAATTATGCTACAGGAAAAATGTCTTTTTTTGGCTTTGAAAAAGACGGTTTCTTTTAGTGACCACAACAGCAGAACAACGCTTAATTAACCCCTGGATGTAAATTGCGCAAAAGAATTGAGCAACCAAAAACTACCAGCTTTGTAGCGTGTTACAATGGCATGTATTTTATGGTACACAGCAAGAGAAAAACTTGTAATTAGCCTTCGGTTTTGAATTATGCTACAGGAAAAATGTCTTTTTTGGCTTTGAAAAAGACGGTTTCTGTTAGTCACCACAACAGCAGAACAATGCTTAATTAACCCCTGGATGTAAATTGCGCAAAAGAATTGAGCAACCAGAAACTACCAGCTTTGTAGCATGTTACAATGGCGTGTATTTTACGGTACACAGCAAGAGAAAAGCTTGTAATTAACCTTCGGTTATGAATTATGCTACAGGAAAAATGTCTTTTTTGGCGGTGAAAAAGACGGTTTCTTTTAGCCACCACAACAGCAGAACAACGCTTAATTAACCCCTGTATGTAAATTGCGCAAAAGCAACCAAAGCAACCAAAAATGAAGTGGTATTTCGATTGTAAAAATGCTATTTCTTTAAATGAATACAACAGGAACAGGCTTAGATAACCCTTGGATATTCAATGTGCTGTGAGCAGGTAGCATTAAAATGTATATGCAGCTGCATTGGACACACACTGGACCTTCAGTTCCAATACCCCCACAAAATCAGAATTAGAACGTTAAGAGAAGCAGTCTCTGAGACAAGCTGTGACACCCCCCCAAAAATCGCTGTATAAAAATTAGTTCTTTAGTAAGAGATATCATTAGCAGCCGTGGCAGCACCTTCCCTAATCAGTACAGTGAGAGCGGTATGAGCTCCCAGCGTCGCGCCAAGACTTATATAGTGCGGTGACGTCACAGAATCCCGCCGGTCTCTGATGGGCTTAATCTCTGCACATGTCATGTAGGCTATACCCTTCTTAATCCTAGAGTTCTTTGCCCCATGTAACGCCATGTGCTCGCAGCCATTTTATCAATCAAAAGCACACTTCGTTCACGCGAAGTACCCCAAACTTCGACTTCGTTCAGAATCAAAGTTTTCCTGAAATTCTAAACGAATTCCACTTTGTTAGAATCAATTCGCCCAGCTCTAATCCTAATATAAGTATAAGATGGGTCTTTGAACAAAACTGGGCTGCGCCAAAGTGAAAAAACCTAATTAAATTGTGTACGTATAATAAAAGGTGGTTTTTGCACCTATGAAATACACCCACAATTACTAGCAAATTTCTGTATCGTAATATAAGTACAAGGTGGGTCTCCGAACAAAAAGAGCCTGCGCCAAAGTGAAAAAAACCTAATTAATTGGGTAATGGATAATAAAAGGTGGTTTTTGCACCAATGAAATACACCTGCAGTGACTAGAAAAGTTCTGTATCCTATTGTAAGTACAAGGTGGGTCTTTGAACAAAACTGGGCTGCACAAAACTGAAAAAAACCTAATTAAATTGTGTACGGATAATAAAAGGTGTTTTTTGCACCTATGAAATACACCAGCAGTGACTCGAAAAGTTCTGTATCCTAATATAAGTACAAGGTGGGTCTTTGAACAAAAATGGCCTGCGCCAAAGTGAAAAAAACCTAATTAAATTGTGTATGGATAATAAAAGGTAGTTTTTGCACCTATGAAATACACCTGCAGTGACTAGAAAATTTCTGTATCCTATTTAAGTACAAGGTGGGTCTTTGAACAAAACTGGGCTGCACAAAAGTGAAAAAACCTTAATTAAATCGTGTACGGATAATAAAAGGTGGTTTTTGCACCTATGAAATACACCTGCAGTGACTAGGAAAGTTCTGCATCCTATTGTAAGTACAAGATGGGTTTTTGAACAAAACTGGGCTGCTCAAAAGTGAAAAGAAACCTACTTAAATCGTGTACGGATAATAAAAGGTGGTTTTTGCACCTATGAAATACACCTGCAGTTACTAGAAAAGTTCTGAAATCCTAATAAAAGTACAAGGTGGGTCTTTGAACAAAACTGGGCTGCACAAAATACAAGGTACTATTTAACCAAAAACTGGCCAAAAACTGGTAAAAAAAAAAGCCATTTCAATGCAGGTTCAAAGCAATATATACTCTCCTTTCAAAAGCCTGCCTGTCTGTCTGTGTTCGCCCCCCCCCCCATTTCTCCCCCACTCCACGGCTGTACAAGGCTAAATGCTTCTTTAAAAGTCTCAGCCTAACTAACTAAGAACTGAAATTCTCTAATCTACCTATGTTCTAATGTTCACAACTAAAAGCAGGAAGGGCTGTTCTATGTAAAATGAGGTCAGGTGATTTTTCCAGCCAATGACAACCATACACATCACAGTCATGACGTCGCACACCCAGCTCACCCTGCTCTATGCTCTAAGCTGATTTTCTGGCCGCCAAAATGACAGGATGCTCCGAAAATGGCGCGATAGTAATAGATTATGCGCAGATTCTAACCTAAATTATCGTGTGATCGAAAAATTCCGATCAACATAAAAACCGTGCCGATTTCAACTTTGTCGATTATAATCGCTCAACACTAGATATGACTTTTCCTGTGAGTCCCTGATGCCAGGGGCTTCTATATTGGATCAGTGCTGTAGTCACTGTCATGTAGTGGTGACCTGAGCTGGTGTCTGACCACTATGTGGTCTCTATATGGCGGTGCTGTAGGTTACAAGTTTGTGAACAATAATGTATATATTTGTTCCTGGGAATGAGTGGTTTTTGGGGAGCTCAGTGCACAGCTCTGCCCAGGGGCCCATAAAGCTGTTAAGACGGCCCTGATTATGAACTCCTAATGCACGTGTTTTACTTTGGAGATTAGTTATGCGGGAATCGTACTATATTTCTTTTTCCATCTGTGAGCTATACTTTTCTGGCTGAAATTAAATTATGTACAACATCTTAATTCATAAGGTAGTTCTGAAAACCCGACATTCAGCAAGCCCAATTAGGGGAGATCATACCTGCAGTTAATATTCCTAGCCCATCTACATGATAAGTAATCTGGGTGAGATAGTCTTTCTCCGGTGCATGCGGAGTTGAGCTAACTCCAGTTGGAACTCTCACTCTGCTTGATACTCAGCTTCCTGTGTCTGGTGCTCTGCCAACCCCTCTGCAAACACCTGATCCTGTAGAATAAGCTGCATGTACAGTTTAGGGTCACAGTCACCTAGCTGTTGCAAAGCCATGCTCAGAAAAAAAGTTCCTCTTTTCCTGAGAATGGAGGCCTCTGGTAACCTCAGGAAGGCAAATTTCTGGAACTCAGATCATCTCTCAACTACTCTCAGATGCACTGGCTCCTTGCTTCGAGGCCATGGTGTGCCATTTCACATCTTGTGGCATCTCTACTCAGATAAATGTTTCCTTGTTCTTATCTGATCTATCAAAGCTTCTCAACTCACACTGGCTGATTGACACAGCTTGGTCTTGCCTCTTACAAGTCGCTGCTTTCTCAGTAGTTTCTCACCAAATAAAAGATAGAAAAGAAAAACAAGAATGGGGGGAGGGACAGTTTGCACATATGCCTTAAAGGGGATGTCTCATGTCGAGAGTTAAGCCTACCTTTGTCCTGTTTTCATTCTCTGATTTTTGAAAACGAGGGCGGGCTTGCATTTTATTATAACACTATCCCCCTCACTTCCCATAGGTGACGTCATCACTGTGTCCTGCTCGCTCCCGCTGCTTGAAGTAATTCATTCTGCATAAGCAACGGGAGGTAGAGCTTCCATGATCAAGATAAACAATAGACAATAAATAGTTAGAAGTTTTGTCCTGATACTGAAGTTAACTCTAACTCCTGCCTGCATTCCTCCCCAGTGATTTATTTGCATCCACGGAGAGTGGATGAAACAGTTGCGTCCGGCACTTATCTTCTGGGTCATAAAACACATAGTTCTACTGTGAGTAGAGCTATGTGTAACACTTCAACAACACCTGCCTGTTTACTCTCCCCTCCCCACATGTGTAAGGCAGTAATAAATCATTAGCAGAGACATTAGCAGCCCAGCGCTTCAGCAGTTAACTCGGGAGGGGAGGGAGGGGAGTGACAGGCAGCCAGCTGAATGCCGTAACTCACTGCTCTGTGCTGAGAGCAGGAAGACAGGACGGAGAAGAGAGGGAGTGCGCCTGGGTGAACGAGCGCGCTCCTGCCCCGACCTGTATGAAAAAAACCAGGAGCCGGCAGCCTATAAGAAAGAACAAGCAGGTCGGTGACCATAGGGACCTGAGCAGGCTAAGGTGCCCCTACAAGAAGAGATATCTGGAAAACAGTGGGACAATGGTAATTGATCTACATTGGAAAGTTGATTGTTTTTTAAAGATCTTTAAGCTGAAAAATCAAGAATTGTGTTTGATTGTAAAACTGGTATATACTTCGCATCCTATCAATCCTTTAGTGTCAAGATTAATTGCTTAGTCAAGACACTAATGCCCTAACAAAGATAAATAATGATTATCCTGCCGCTGCTACCAATTGTCATCAAACGGGGGCACAAGAGTGAGAATATCGAGGGCACAGGGGCACACAATAAAGGAGAGAGAGAATTTGATCCCACTACCAGCCTCAATTATGTGCCCGGGAAAGGGGAAATAACAGGTAGAAGGGTCTCTAGAGCACAATCTGTATTGGACACCTTCTTCTACACAACTTGGGGGCGACCAGCGACACGCTACACCACAACATTTCAAACTCGGATCTCACTCTGCCTATACTATGAGCCCACATGGTCCAGAATCCTAACAACACACACACTGCCACCACCTTTCAAGAGAGAGAGTGAAAGGAACTATAAACACCTTAAGGAAGGAATCTATGTTACAAGTTATGTGCACCAGCAGTTACTTAAATTCTTTGGAGACTTTTGAGTTTCATTAGGACAACAAAAACATTAATATAGCTTTAATATACAGGTACAGTGCTTAATTACAAAAATTACAATTAACAGATATACATAAAAATGTGCAGAGCAGTATAAAAACAAACGGAATAAAATTAACGAAAAAAAAGACCATTTCCAATTCAGTCGGTTGAGAATTTAGGGTGATAGAACAGATAAAGAGAATCAGACAGACCTACACTTGATGCTAACTCCTGGATCTGAGAATGGTCTTTGGTGACCCAAGGTGTTTTATGGAATCTCCCAAAAAAATTACATGAAAGGGACGTTATAAAAGTCATAATCTCCAGCTTTGGTGAAAACTCTTGCTAACAGCCAGCAAAATATGAAGGCCTAGTTCCCAAGTATGAATTTAGCAACCCAGACATACCAAAAATGAATATAACAGATTCACAATTTGGACAGATTTCTGACCCTGTGGTTCCCTAAAGCCTTACATTTTTATACACGAGACAGGAGTTGTTCTGCTGGGTTCTGGGGTCATAATCTTATAAGTGAGATATGGGAAACATTGATTATTCCCAAGATTTGTTTAATTAATATTTTCTCTATTATTCTCTGCCATGTGTTTAGCTAACAAAGGGGTGTGGAGATGATCTGTTTGGCTTGTGTGTATTCCCATTTCACCTTTCTTACTTAACACATTTCTGGTAATCAATACAGCTAACTAAAGGACTCACTAGGACTGGGTTTGCTGTACAGGAAACTTTACCATAAAAAGACATGATAAAATGATACATCACAGACAATATTAATATACAAAACAATTAAGCAAAGTGGTATTTAAAACATGACCTCCAAGGCTAATTTTTCTCACACACAGTATCAAATGCTTTAGATCCAGTCTAAAACTTACCTCCTCATAGAAGCTGATAGGATTAGTTTTACAGGACTGATTCATCATAAACTCATGCTGGAACAGAATTTTAAATTTGTTTTCAATGAGATTCTCCAGGATAGCATCTGTAAGAAAACCTTCAAGTAATTTAACTACAAAAGAGGTTAACTTGCTGGCCAATAATTTCCAGGATCACTTTCTTACTCTTTTTTGAAAATTGGCACTACATTTGCTATGCACCAATCCTTTGGGACATACCCATTTACTATACAGTCCATAAATATTAACAATAAGGGCCTGTCTATCACATTGCTTAATTCCCTAAATACACAGGGATGTATACCATCAGAACCTAGGGCTTTGTCTATTTTAATCTTCTTAAGGTGGTACAGCTGTTATTCTTAGGTTAGACAGGAAACATTTAAGGTAGAGTTTATCTCATACCTCTGTACTTCTACAGGAATCTCAATTTCCTCTGTCAATATGATAGAGAAAAAATTGTTTAATAGATTTGAATTTTCCTCATCAAACTCTAAAATACCTCCCTTATTACTTTTCAAAGGGCCAACGTTTTCAGTTTTAATATTTTTACTATTTAAATAGTTAAATATTTTGGGGTTAGTTTTACTCTCTTTGGCAATACGCCTTTCTGTCTCCATCTTTGCTGGAGACATATTTTTACATATTTAATTTTTTTCCTAATAGCATTTTATTGCTTCTTCACTGGCCTCCTGTTTAAGTAGCTTAAACACTTTCTTTTTGTTATTTATTGCCTCCTTTATATTTTTGTTGATCTACATTAGTTTTTTTTCCTAATCATTTCTATTCATTTTAATTCCATAAGCTATGAACCTCTCACAGTGAATGCTAAAGATGTTTTTGAAACAACTATTTTTGAAGACCAATGTGGTTAAAGGCCTTTCTAAGCAGAATAAATATTAGCCTTCCTGAAGTTCAATTTTTTTGTGGCTCCTCAACAAAAAACTTTATAGAATAGTAACTGTAAATTTATTATATTATGGTCACTATTTCCTAGGTGCCACCCAACCTGAACCTTTGTTACATCGTCAGGTCTATTAGTCAATGTTAAATCCAAAAGTGCCTTTCCTCTAGTCTGCTCCTGCACCAGTTGGTAAAGGTAACTATGTTTAGTTGTTGACAAAAATGTATTTCCTCTATGAGAGCCACAGGTTTCAGTTTCCCAATTTATGTCTGGGTATTTGAAGTCGCCCATAACAACAACCTGATTATGATTAGCTGTCTTATCTACTTTTCTGAGTAGTGCATTTTCCATGGGTTCTGTTATATTTTGGGGACTTTAGCAGACCACTAATAGAACTTTGTTATCGTTATTACCGCCATGTAAATCTACCCATAATGACTTCACATGTTCCTTTACTTTATCTATTTAGTGTTGGCTTCAGACAGAATTTTATATAAAAAATACACCTCTCAGCTTCCGATTTTTACAATATTTTCTAAACAAACTGTAACCCTGCAAGTTAGCTGCCCAGCCATTTCTCAGTTATCAGAGAAATAATCATTAATTTTATTGGTGAGACTCCTGTCTACATTCAATTTAGAGGTTTTATTTGGCTTTTATTTTTTTAACCCTGTTGTTATTAAAACCCATCCCTCCACTCCAATCCCTGGTTTATTACTATTTCTCAATTCTCCATCTTCACTATCTTGCACGCTAATATGTGTAGTTACTTCCCCCCCAGTAACTAGTCTAAATACTCCTCCAACTTCCTAGCCATCTTCAACCCCAATACATACTCTTTGCCATTTTGCACTATGACAGTTGGATACTAACCAGCTCCACCCAATAATCTGTCAACCACATCCACGATATGTCAAACACGGACCCCAGGAAGAAAACACACTGTTTGATGATTCTTGTATTTGTGACAGATTTCCCTGTCTATTCCCCTAACAATTAAGTCCCCAACTACCAGCAGATGTCTAGCCTGCCCTGCACTCCTATTCCCCACCTTACTGGAGCAGACAGAGAAAGTTTCTTATTGCAGCTGTGTTTTTCCTGAACTGACATCCCCTTCATCTGACAATTTTTTATTAGTTTGCCAGATCAGGACGAGCCTCCCTGACATTCTTCCCCCATCTTCTCACTGTCACCCAGCTAGCTGCCTTGTTTCTCTGCACATCCATGTTACCATCTATCCCAGTGAATGCTTACTTAGTGAGTCCCTTCCAAGTTATCAATGGTTCTCAGTGTTGCAACCTGATCATTTATGATATTTAGGTAAACATGTTAAGGATTTTTGTAATGGCTTGGGAGATATTTTTTAGGCATAGTGGAAAGATCTAGAACCAACTTGTCTGCCAAACACATAAGGTTTGGTTTGAATGTATAAAGTTTCCCTATTACCAGTGCCCAGATGGTAGGTGATGAAGAACACCCTTAGTAGTTTTGATTGCTAATTTTGTATTTGGAAGATATAGATCCTAAATCAAATAATTTATAATTTGAAGTAGTGGACAAACCTAATATGGCTTTTTGAATCCCACCCTATATACCACACAGAGGATTATCTTATGGAGAAAGGCTAAAAGGTGTTTAGAATAGATTTTTCCTCTCACTTTATTTGGGAAATGGGTTAATTTTTGGGGGGGTTTGCTAGGGTTTTCTGTGACAGTAAAAGTTATATTAAATAATTCTAATTGTTATGCTTCTAGATTGGGTACACGATATGACCTCTGATTCATATAAACTAGTAACAAAATAGCAGTGAATTTAACAGTATAACATATGACTTAACTCCTTAACGACCGCCCGCCGACTTTAGACGTCGGCTGGTGCGGGTCGTTCGTCTGCAGCGACGTCTTTAGGGATCTTTTGATCCCAGAGCATCCCCTGCAAGCACCGGGTAGCGGCGGAAACCTCCGCAACCCAGTGCTTTAACCCTTTGATTGCGGCGGTGCGTTACCGCAGCGCAATCAAAGGGTTCCCCTGCTCTGTGGGTGTGATGGGAACACCCCGGTGACCCGACAGAGCCCAGAGAACGGCTGCACAGTCAGCTCTGGGGACCTAGAGTGGCCCCAGAGCTGTCTGTGTACTAAGCCAGTGACTAGGACTCACTTTGTGCTGTCCTAATCACTGCCTGTGTCAGACTGACACAGATTAGAATTTATTAGCATATATGAATATGCTAATACATCACTAAGTGTAAAAAAAAATGTAAAAAATTGTTAAACAGTTCTCCCTTCACGGGAGTAGAAAAAAAGTAAAAAAAAAAAAAAACATGAAAAGTGTAAAAAAAAGTGTAAAAAATAAATAATAAAATAAAAAAAAAATATTTAATAAAAAAATTGTGCATAAATTACACGCACAAAAAAACCCAAACAAAATAATTTGGTATCCACACGACCGTAATAACCTGTAGAATTAATCTAACAAGTTATTATGTGTGAAATATGAATGGTGTAAAAAAAAAAAAATTTAAAATAAAAAAAAATACTGTAATTATTCATAAGTGAACGTAAAAAATTCCCCCATAAAGTACAGCTTGTCTCGAATAAAACAAGGCCTCATACAACTGCGTCACTGAAAAAATAAAGTTAAGACTGCTGAAACGCAAGAAGGCAAAAACTGAAAAAATGTTCTGGTCATTAACTACTTTTCAGGCGTTCGGCTTAAGGGGTTAATCTAGTGCCAGGTTTTGTGGTATAAAACTAGTGTGCCCAGTTTCACACTAAAATAACTACAGATTGTAATATCATGGATTTCATGTTATTTACCTATATCTCAAGACTAAGGGTGCTTTCACACAGTTCATTTTTGAAGGGTTTTTTTTTTTCAATAAATGCATCAAAAAGTGATTGGTATCAATTGATGGAGATACAAAGCACATAAATATACTTTTATTTTTTAAAAGTTGTAAAATGTGGTGAAAATTATATAAATTTGGTATCAATAGAACTGTATCAATCTGCAGAAAAAAGATGTGACTTATACCACTAAGTGAACTTCATAAAAGCAAACCCCCTAAAAGAGTTACACAATTGCATTTTTGTTTACAAATTCCACACAAAAAAATCCTGGCTTCCCAGTACAGTTTATGGTATTGTAAACAGTTTTGATTCAAAAGTACATTTTGTTCTGCAAAAAAACAAGCCTTCATACTGTTATGTCATTATATTTAAATACATAACATTGTAATAATATATTTTCACTGAAAATAAACATTGCTCTCCCTTACCTCTTGGTACAAGCTGTATCAGCTGGTAAATAGTGTTAGACAAGTATTATTTTTTATCTTTTAGAGTAGTTTAGGCAAACCCTAAATATCAGGAGCAGTGTTCATTGTGCTGTACAAGCTAAGAATCCCCTGAAAGGGAGGCTGCAGATATCATGTGTTGAATTGCTAGCCTCAGGTGGCATACCATGTGGTGTGGGGATGCACACTAAGCCCCTTTACCATTAACTAATACGTTTTATCATTAATTCATTATTGTTATCTTTGTGGTGCAGTTTTTGGTATCTTTATCCCTGATGAACCGCTTGATCATGGGGAAATGTGTAGGGATCAACGGAGCGCAAAGGGTTTTACAGGGTGACCCCTCTAGGGTGGGGTTGCCCTTTTCGGGGCGGGATCCCCACTGTGTAGGCAGGGAATTATAGAGCTAGTTTGGCTCAATTATCCGATGCACAGACCAGTGTTGGCCGACTAAAAATAACTGTCAAGTAATGGGACAGATATTGGTGTGGTACCATAAGTAAAAGCAGAATAATTGCCTGTATACATTTGTGTTTGTCCTATATACAAAGAACTTGTTCCCTTTTATTGCTTGCTCTGTTTTTGTATACTGTCACCTTTGGTTCATTGCATTTTTGTGAGCATATTTTTAGATTTTTAGATTGTTTGGAATACCTCTCTAATTTTTTTTTTTCCAACCGTTATAATTATAAGTTACATTTTTAACTGTTTTTTTCAGGGACACGTATCCCCTAGAAGTGCAAGGTACTTCTAGGGGATACGTTTTACCTATTATAATCAGTTAAAGCCTATGCCTCTTTTATATAAAATGGGCACAGTTCTGTAGAGCCAAGATTGGAGTTAGACATGGTCCTCACCTTGAGTTAGAGATCCCTTATATCATGAAAACATGTCCTAAAAGGGTGTTTAAAAAGGTGCTATTACAAAAATACATCCCTTTAATAGCATACTGTTCTCCTTCAGAAAGCATTATGGCAACCTTTTCTGCTATAATGCTTTCTGAAGCAGAACAGTATGCTATTGAATGAGATGCATTTGTGTAATAGCACCTGTTCAAAGGCCCTTTTAGGACATTTTACCATAATGTAAAGGATCTTTCACTCAAGATCATTTGCCACACTTATTCTACCTCGCTGTAAATTAAACATTTTCAATGAAATATGATTAAAAGCCTAATTTATTTTTATTTCCTTTAGTTCAAAACTGTCAGAAACATCTTTAAATACAAGCTAATGCATTTCATTTGTAAGCACGTATTCCAAACGCACAGAATTTGAATATAAATGCCGATCCCCACAGGTGCCACTCATTAAAACCGTTACATAGAATCTCTGGATTAGTCCAGAACGAGTCTGCTATATCATTGAAAAAAAAATCATTCTAGCTTGAATCACACACTAATTAAATGGAGAAAGAACAAAGAAAGTAAAATCTGCAGAGGTTTATAGAAAGTCACTTCAAAGCAGTACATAAGGCTAAACGTTTTCTCCATGGGACATAATGAACCCAGTTGTATCCTAATGGCTTTGCATTAAAGTCAAAAGAAAGAGTTTAGGTGATGAGAACCCTTTTTTAGCTTCAAATTAAAATGAAACTAATGTATCCTACTGAATCTGTAGATGTAATGCATTATTTGGCACAATTGTCATTGAAAAACAGATTACAAAACAGAATACAGGCAGTCCCCGGGTTACATACGAGTTAGGGACTGTAGGTTCGTCCTTAAGTTGAATTTGTATGTAAGTCGGAACCAGTATATTTAGTACATGTATGGTGTGGTATACTGGTACTTGTAGTTCCACAAATGACAGCAAGTCACACCACACATGTAGTGCCAGGGTCAGTATTATATAAGTAATATACAAATTTTAATACTGAGCCACAAAAACTGACACTCAGTCTGCACTATAAATATAATAAGACCCACAGAGCTGATTAATTTTTATTACATAACTGCAGAACGTCATCTGTCCGGTCAGTTTTGTATATGATATTTACTTATATTATACTGACCCATAGAGCTGACAATCAGTCTGTAGTTCTATCATTTTGATCAACTCTGTGGGTCATTATTATATAATTATAGTGCGAACTGATTGTCAGGTCTGTGGGTCAGTGTTATATGTGTATTACTTCGAAATTACTGACCCACAGTGCTGCCAATTTTTATGAACTGCAGGCTGTGTCAGCTATGTGGGTCAGTATTGTATATGTGTATTACTTATAACTTGCAGTTCTATAATATTGAGCAGCAGTGTGGGTCAGTATTACAGAAGTAATACACATACATAACACTGACCCACAGAGCTGACAATCTGTAGTTATGTACACTGTACCCTATCTTGTGTTACAATATTACAAAACTGTCAGCCTACCTGCCAGACATTGTTACAGGCAGGCTGACAACTCTGTATAGTATAACAAACAACTGATGCTGCTGCTCCTGTGCCCTTGTGCTGAGTGAGAATAAAGAGGAGGGGAAGAGAAGCACATTTGTTATGTTAAGTGTTGTTTGTAAAGTTAAAGGGGTTGTCTCGCTACAATGATTGGTTTTAAAATTAAAAGATCTTTAAAAAAAACAAGCAGCTTTGCAATATATGTTCATTACAAATGTCCTACTGATTTTGAGCTAGCCCTGTTCATAGGAGTGCCTCAGCTTCTCAAATTTCTATAGCAGCAGACCTGTTGATCCTTATTTTACTGGCTGTCAGGTCTGAATGACTCATCACCTTTGAAGACAGGTCGGAGCAGAGAGCCCCTCCCGCACAGAATGCTTCTGTAGTGTAGGGAGGAGGAGGGAGGACTCTGGCTTCTATGTCCGTGCTGCCGGGATTAACCCTGTGTGTGCCTGTTCCCCCTGCTCTCTACACAGGGTGAGCAGAGGTTAGGCTGATCAATAGAGGGGACAGCAGTGACCCGGGGTGTGACTCTAATCATGATGTCTGTGGAGCTGTAACTTTAATATTACTCTACAGATTGTGGACTGTTCTTGATGTACTCGGGACACATCCTGAGTAACAGTTTGCAGCGTGCCTGCCTCTGTTCTAAAGGGGGTTTGTTTGTTGTTGCTGAGATGTGGAGCTAGGTAAGCTAAGCAGAGGGTATAGGAACACTTGCAGCCCCTCTGTTCTGCTATTAGCAATCATAGCCCTCTCTAGGCAGGCACACAAGGTTAACTTAGCAGCAATCCCGGATAGCTGCCTGTTGCTAGGAGGGGGGGAAGAGGGAGGGGGGAAGAGGCAGAGAAGCTAGCACGCCCCTCAATTCAACTCCCATTCACAGACAGAGGCTGAAAGCTATTAATGAGACAACTCCTTTAAGTGCCCCTCCTCCTCCTCCTCCACCACAGCCCCAGCAGCTTCTCTGTACCTGTAGATAAGGGAGAGGCAGTGATTACACTGCTCTCCCCCAACATGTGTCTGCAGCCCTGGACTTAGAGCAAACTTCCTCCAAGACCTGCATTGTGTGAGCGAGCAGGGACAGGAGGGAGGACCGGGGTGGGGGGATGAGGGGAACAAGAGCTGCGCTCCGAGGCTGCATTCTGTGAGTGAGCAGGGACAGAGGGAGGAGGGGGACGAAGAGCTGTGCTTCAAGGCTGCATTCTGTGAGCGAGCAGGGACAGGAGGGAGGAGCGAGGGGGACGAAGAGCTGCGCTTCGAGGCTGCATTCTGTGAGCGAGCAGGGAAAGGAGGGAGGAGCGAGGGGGACGAAGAGCTGCGCTCCGAGGCAGCCGGCAGAAGAATGAATTACATCAGTTGTGTTTCTTGCTGCCCGACACAGGTAGGTCTCAGGCTTATGTCGTTCCGATGTCCTCGTTTGTAACTAGGGGGCAGACGTAAGTCGGAACAACGTAAGTCGGGGACTACCTGTACTGCAATATATGTACAGTAGTTACCTTAGTTGTATGTCATCGAAGATACCTGTGCTTTAATACATACACAACCAACATCCTCATGACAGCCAAAATATTAGATTATAGTTAGAGTATTTCTGTCAATAGTTGAATAGGTTATTTTGTAATCTCTCTATAATTCTGGGTTGATTTTAACCCCTTACTGACAATGGACACTTCAGATTGTTGACAAACATTTCTATCTGATTAAGATAATTACTTTAAACCCTTAAAGGGAATCTGTCACCAATTATTTTTTTTTTTTTTACTTATTAAATCAAGAGCCTGATCCATATTCTTTTCCTCTTAGCCGTTTTTATTTCCTGATTGTAGATTTCTCTATTCGGCCGTCTATATATGATTGTGGGGAAGACATTCTTGCTTGTACTGCTGTAACAGCAGTCAGAGAGATAATTTACAGCAGCTTCATGGACATAGGATTCTTAAGACAGTTTCTGTCCCATAGACGTCTATAGAAGAGTTTTCCCTGTGAAGGGAGGGGAGAGGGGGAGCTGTGACATCTCCTCTTGTGACTGGTGGATTTTGTGTTATCTGTACACAATGGTGTCTCCTTTCAGTTTCACCCTGCTTTTACTGATAATGAGCAGACTGCTGAAAAGCTCTCTAAACAGAACACAAAGTGTCAGACAATTATTAGGCTTAGTGGCCAAAGTGAAAACTGCAGGACGAAGGAATTATTAAAAAAATACTGAAAGTGATCTGGAAAATTAAAAAAACATAACCAAAAATTCCTAACAAATGTGTTTAACATAAAAATGTGAGTTAAACAATAAGTCATTTTTTGATGACACATTCCCTTTAAGGGCCTTATGATTTTTTTGTTGACACGTTTGTTTTTCCCTCCTCGCCTTCGCAGAGCCATAACTTTTTTATTTTTCCACCTACATGGACCTATTGGGGCTTTTATTTTGCGGTACAAGATGTACTTTCTAATGGTGTTATTCACTGTACTATAGAATATACTGGGAAACCACAAAAAAGTGGGACAAATTATGAAAAAACATACTTTTGCCATGTTTGCAGGTTTTTTGCTTTTACGGCGATCAATCTTCTGTAAATATTATGGGCGACATGTATGAACGGGCTTTTCGCCCGTTTTTTTGGCGTACACTGCGCCTCCCAGCCCGAATCCCGCTGTCGGACGCGGGGATTCAGTGTTAGGCGCAGTGTTCGCCACTTTCAGCTGCGCCCCACATGAAGGGGCAGACAGTGGGCGCGGTGTGGGCGCGGGGTAGGCGTTCCGGGGTGGGACGCGGCGCGCTCGAAAACTCTGAGGCATGTACGATGGCGAGTCGGCAAAGCCAGGCACAGTGCAGCGCTCGACAGCTCCGGCAGGCAGACCAGGTTTTTTTTGGTCTAAATGCTCAGGCAGAGGCGAAGTGAAGCAGGATCGGAACATGCGAGGAAGCGGATCGAAGATCGCGACAGAAATCTCGGCGCTCCGCTCCGTGCAGCAGGAGTATGATTCCGAAAAAAAAAAAAATCGCCTTTATAAAGGCGGAAAACAGTGTCAGAAAAAGAGCTGAACGTAAAAAATAAACATAAAAAAAAAACACTTTCCAAAACTCTAGAATGGCGCAATATCAAGAATTATGATATTGGAAATTGCCGGGAAATACAGTAATTCAAATTCTAAAACCTATTCTCATTGGTCGGCTTAAACCAGCCAATCAGAATAGGAGCGACAGTGAACCATTAAAACCTATGGGGAAGTTTAGACCAATCAGAATCCACGGCGAGATAGTTCAAAATACAGTAAAAAAGCTGAAAAGAGCTAATTGGCTGAGCTACCGGGGACTTGGCTAGCTCAGCCAATCAGAATAGGAGCGACAAAGACCCATTCTAGTCTATGGAGAAGTTTAGACCAATCAGAATCCACGGCGGGGTAATTCAAAATACAGTAAAAAGACAGAAAAGAGCTGATTGGCTGAGCTAGCGGGTGCTTGGCTATCACAGCCAATCAGAGCGCGAGCTACTTCTCCCATTATAGTCTATGGAGAGATGGGCGCACTGAAATCTCGGCACTCAGCGCCGTGCGGCATGAAGTATTAATAAAAAAATAATTTTTATTAAGTGTAAAACATTATCAGATAAAGACATAAAACATTTACAGATAAAGCAGTTAAAAACCCGAACAACGCGTTTGTCGCCGAGACCGGCGCTACATAGGGAATTGCAATAGAGAGAATCGCCGGGAAATACAGTAATTCAAATTGTTTAAGCTATTCTCATTGGTCGGCATAAACCAGCCAATCACAATAGGAGCGACAATGTCCCATTATAACCTATGGAGGAGAATTGACCAATCATATTCAAAGGCGGGACAGTTCAAAATACAGTAAAAATGCAGAAACGAGCTGATTGGTTGAAGCGGCGGGGGCTCGTCCAGCTTAGCCAATCAGAGCGCGAGCTACTTTCTCATAGAGTTCTATGGGGAAAAGAAATTCTGAGCGCGCTCTGTGATTGGCTAAGTTAAAAGAGGCGCCGTTATTTGGACCAATGGGAGAGCGAGCGACGCTCCTATGGGTTTTCTAATACAATCTGAAATAAAACTGTACTGTACTGGCCGAAATCAAATTATAACACTACAGAAGTTGTCCTGATGTGTATATAAAACGAATGATAATATGGGGGTAACGAAAAAAAAATATTAAATAGTGTTGAGCGATTATTATTGACAAAGTTGAAATCGGCACAGTTTTTATGGTGATCGGATTTTTTAGATCATGCGATAATTTAGGTTAAAATCTATGCATCATCTATTAAGATCGCGCCTTTTCGGCGCTTCCTGTAATTTTGGCGGCCAGCAAATCAGATTACAGAATAGAGCAGGGTGAGATGTGTGTGCGACGTCATGACTGGGATGTGTATGGTTGCGATTGGCTGGAAAAATCACATGACCTCGTTTTACATAGAACAGCGTTTCCTGTTCAGCCTGTTCAGTGTCTCTCAGCGTCTCAGAGCAGAAGGACGTATGCTCTGCTTGTGTCCAAACGGCTCAGCGAAATTATTATATTTCTTCACAGAGAAACCTCTACTGTTAGCTGTGATCCTTACAATTTAGTTAGATTAGAGATTGGAAGATCTTATATCGTTAGGTAGAGAATTTTAAAGGAGCTCTACTGCTGTAAAGTCACGGAGGGAAGCGTAGGGAGGGGCCCCCGCGGGCGAACCCAGACAAGCTCATATAAAGAATAACTGGATAAAGTTCACCAAGACGTTATCATAGACATTGAGATAGCTTTATATTAACAGATTTCTATTTGAAAATATTTCCTGGATATTGGCAGGCCTGAACTTATAGGATACACAATCTTATTCAAGTAACTTGCAGGTCTCTTGTTAGATTCAAAACTCCACTTTTATTAACAGTAAACATTTCAGATAGTGTTCATTTTCAATTTTTGGCCCATTCCACTTTAGTTGTAGATAATCCACCTTGTCACCTAAATTTGAATCCAGCCAATTTATAGTCACCACAGGTGAATTGAAGGTTCGAAAAAATATCCGTGTATTATACGAATAGACAACACTAAAAGAATTACTGTATAAAGTTCACCAAGACTTATGTAAACAATGCAGATAGCTTTATTATTAACAGTTTTTCTATTGAAATATATCTATGGATATTATCGGCAGCCTGAACTTATTTAGGATACGCACATCGTTTTCTAAAGTAACTGCATAGGTCCTCTTGTTTAGGTGCAAAACTCCACTTTATTTATCATGTATACATTTCAGATAGTTGTTCATTTACAATTTTGGCCGCAATTCCACCTTTGTTGATATAGTCTCACCTTGTACTTAAATTAAGAATTCCAGCAAGTCAGCAACAGGTTTGATAAGGTGCCCAAAAATACCTTGTAATAATCCGAATAAAATTCCATATACGTAGTTTATTGACTTTGGCGGCACAACAGGCTTTGTTTCATTGAGGCACCTTGCACTTAAATGTAATACTGGCAATTTTTTAGTCACCACAGGTGAATTGATCAGGTGCCAAAAAATACCTTTATTATCCCCGAATACATTTCAGATACGTGTTTTTTTTCACTTTGGCGGCAGGCCAGCCTTTGTTGATAGATCCTACTTTGCAGTTTAAATTTGAATACAGCAATTTTGTAGTCACCACAGGTGAATTGATAGGTGCCAAAAATACCTTTTATTATCCGAATACATTACAGATACGTGTTATTTTTGCACTTTTTGCCAGTCCAGATTATGTATGGATAGAGCCACCATTGCAGTTAAATTATGAATCCCAGCAATTGGGTTGTAGTTACCACAGTGAATTGATAGGTGCCAAAAAATACCCTTTTATTATCCTAAACACATTTCAGATACGTGTTTTTTTTTCACTTTGGCGCAGGCCAGCTTTGTTGACTTGATAGATCTACTTTTCAGTTATATTTGAAATCCACAATTTTGTTTTGATTTGAGGGATTTGAGAATTAGCTGTTATTTGCCGAGACTTTTAATAAGAGACTTTCCAAACTCAACCATACCTTTCTCAAATTTGTATATTTCTGAACATGGAGCGAAATTCAAGTGGTAAGCGAGCAACAAGAGGGGGTAGGACATGGAGGTAGAGGTACAAGAGAAGGTGTCTTCCTTCCAGTGTGGGCGACAACACGCATGCCAGCGATCATTCAGTTGCAGGACCGTCAGGCCTGTCATCGCTGGGTCAGGGCCCTGTGAATCTCAGTACCGAACAGCGTCGCCAATCTGGTTCCCTATCAGTGGTTAATGCAACCTGCAATCCATCAGTCTTACCTCCTCGTGCCTCCCAGTCACGGCCACAAATGTCGTCATCAGATGGATCATCAGCATCCGTCCAACATGAAGCAGCCCAAATGTCAACCGTCGTGTACCCACCACTGTGGATATTCCATTTTCTGAAGACACTCTTTGATGACCAAATGCGGTTGGGTCAGAAGGCATGTTAAAAGATCAAAGTAGTGCAAAAAGAAGGATTATTTTGTTCTCATGCTCCTGACGCCCCAGTTACTGAACCATCAGAGGAGGGAAAGGAAGCCGGTCAATCGGCAAAAATCCCAGCGGTCGCAAACGCCTTGCATTCCCTCTTGCTTGAGCCCCGCAGCTCCCCTGGATGCAGAATGATCAGGACGACGAAGTCACCTGTGTTGAATGAGATGACGACGACATTGCGGATCCAACGTGGTTCTTTATTCAGCAGAATTTGCTTGCCAGCCGCTATCAACACTGGAACAAGAGAAGACGATGGGGGTAGTTTCAGTACGGGTTCTGCCTCAAAAAAGAGAGGGCGGTCGCAAGAAGTCCCTGAATGATCCGCCCAGCCACGTCACGCAAACCCCCGCTTCCTCTCTTATTCGCCGCAAAAGGTCGCATGACCACGCCTGGGCCTTCCTTTGACCAAGCTCTGATTCAACCCAGCGATGTCCATATGCCACCTTTGTTGATAAACGCATAAGTAAGAGCAAAGAACCATATGTGGTTAACCACCTACCACATGTCTAGTCACATGCAGCAGCGAATGCATGGGTTGAAATAAAGGGCGCACTTGCCAAAAAGGCCATACCGACGCCGGGCCTCCAACACTTGTCACTCCCTCTGACTCCGCTCCTCGCCCGCCACCACCCAAGCGTTTCCTCAGCAGCCCCATGTCTCTCAGAGTCATGATCAGGGATCAGCCATCGCGCTTCAAGCCTCCACCGTCGCCCTGAGTACCACCCAGCACCACCAGAGACCCCATTCTAACCCCTTCTCCTTCCGCCAGTTTGACGACCTGCACAGCCGTACAGCGCCAGTTTGACCGACCTGCACCCGTACCAGTGGCCAGTCTAATGCAGGCCAGCCTCTGTCTTCCATGTTTGGGAGCAGAAGAAACACTTTAACATAACTCCAAACCATCCCAAAGCCAAAAAGCCTGAATGTTGTGCATTGCCAGGCTTTTTGTGCCCTTGGAAATGTTGCCTTTACGTCCTGGTGGACACAGATTGGTTCCTGCCACTCCCATGGCCCTGTGCCTGCCCCAATACCAATGCCGAGCAGGCATTTCTTTTTCTTTTGCCAGAAAAGCCGTCCCCTGCCCTGGCCAGCCACCGTGTCATCTAAAATTTCAAGCGCGTTGTCTGCATCTGTGGCCGGAAAAGTCCATCTGAACCACCTGACACATGGACTAGTAAGCACGGCCAAGGCCGCTATATCTCTGTGACAGCTCACATGGGTGAAGCTGGGTGGATGTCCCTGGGTGACGGTGGCTCTCAGGCTCGGCGCACGCTCTTCAAAACCGCATGGATGGAGTGCAGGGTTTCTTTTCCCCCCAAGGTCCTACTGATGGCATCAACGTGCCCAGAGAAACCAGGCCTTTTATGAGAAATTAATCAGTCCTTGGGGAGACCGTGCCACACACAGTCAGAGCTGTGGACGGCTCTCCGCAACGAGACCGAGCGCTGGCTGGGTGCCAAGAACCATGTGCCAGCAAGGATGGAGTGCGATAATGGGCGATATCTGCTGGCCCGCCCTTAAGATCGTAGGCTGGAGCACATCCTTGCCTTGCACATGCATGAACCTTGTACGTCCAGAAATTTCTAAAGAACTACCACTACCCGTTCTGGACTGGCCTGCTGATAAGGCTCGAAGTCTAAGTTTCGCACATCGGCCAATTCGCACCCTGCTTCAGTCCCCCTGGCTGCGTTTGCAGCATCAGCTCAGCCTCCCCGTCAACCGTCTCATTGTTGACGTGTGCAACAAGCTGGCGAATTCTACCCTCCACAGTGCCTCCAGCGTTGTGTCATGCATCGCAATGCCATAACGAAGTTACGAATTGACACATGGCCAGACAAGCAGCGGTGCTGACCTCTGGGTGATTGACCCCGAGAGTGGAGGCATGGTGGGAAAAGCGAGCTCTGCAACCATCCTTGCCAGTTTTGAGAATCCACCAAAATGGTCAGTGCGGACAATGCCCTTGTCAGCATGAGCATTGTGGGTGATCTAGTTCTGGAAACATCGTTGTGACACTCCTGAAACAACAGGTCCCAGCCAGCGAACGGAGGAGGAGAAGGACACAGATGCGGACACGGAGCCTTTCTCTCCTCAAATCCACAATGCCCGACGTTTCACAAATTCTAGACCATCATCGGTCATGCATTAGGCAGATGTTCGGGTCCAGAGAGGCTAGTGCAAGGTGGCGCATCAGCTCTCAGGGTGCATCAATCTCAGGCAATCAGGGCTGTAGTTGAAGCTAGCCGAGAGGGCAGCGAGTAGGAAGGAGGAGGAGGAGGGAAAGGATGAGTATTTCCTAACACCGATTTACCAGACTCCCCTGCCCTTGAAAAGAGGTTGGCCGAATTGAGCGGAGTAGGAAAGATGAGGTGAAGATTCAGTTTTGCTATTGCCCCTCGACCCAGAGGCTTGGGAAATCAAGGCTCCTATCTCTCACATGAGTGCTTGGATGCTCCATTTTCCTCCAACTGATCCTCGCATTAAAGTGCCATAAAATGAACAACAGTTACTGGGGTGGCCACCCTCCTGGATCCCCGGTACAAAACAAAACTCACACTTTCCTTCCACCCCCCAAATAGAGAGTAAACATGGCAGGAAATAGGACCTTTGCTGAGTATCAACTGGAGACATTGTTCGTCTGCTTCACGTTCCCCCAAATGGCACGGTGGAACAACATCAGCGACGTGACAGCAGTAGAGTGTCAAGTAGCCTTAGCGCAGCAGCAGTCAAGGTGGCAGGAAGCCTAATTGGAGACCTCTTGGCAATCTTGTTTAACCACCCTTCAACCAACTCATGCCAATGCAAGGCCACACCAACCAATAACACACCACAGAGACCGGCTTAAGATCCTTGGTTCATGACTATCTGGTCCTCAACACCGATGATTTTTTGTATGTGTTCCCGGACCCAATATGACTTCTGGAGGAATCCAAAATGATTGAAATAGGTGGCTCGAGCTGTCCACTGTCACGCCTAGAGGTGTTTGTCCTGCCCAGGCAGTCAGCGTCAAATTCTGAGCGACCATCAGCAGAGCTGGAGGAGTCCATTACAGACAAACGCATCTGGCTTTCCACATATAATGTGGATCGATTGACTTTCATCAAGATGAAATCAAGGCATGGGATCTCTGATGAAGTTGTGGCCCGATTGCCGAGGATCCCCACCGATTATTGGCCCGACTACTTCACATTCCTCTTTAGACAGAAATGGATCCTCCTTGAAAAATGTTTTTTTAAAAATGATCATTTCTTACTGCAAGTGTTTTATCTCTTTTTCCCCAACAGTTTCATTTTGCTGGTTTTGCTGTGAGGAGACTGTAAAAGACAGCATAGGTTTATGACAACACCGTATACATTTACTCACTTTATCTTAAGAAGTTTTCGCATTATCAATGGTTTTGAGGTCATGTTGCCTTGTGAGAAAAATACCGCTATGAATTTATGTCCCCTTTGGAACATGAAAAGGTGGCTTTTAAGTGGCATTTCTCCCTCACAATTTTTATAGGTGGCTGAGAAGTCATATTTATAAAATTTTTTTTGGGGTCATGTAGCTGTGAGATACAGCAATAATCATGGTCCCTTTGGAAAACAGAGAATAGTGGCTTCTAAGTGGCATTTTTCTCACCACACCGGAATTTTTAACAGATGGCAGCGAATCAGTTTTTTATAATTTTTTGGGTCATGCTGCTTTGAAATGCAGCAATAACTTACAGGTCCTATTATAAAAAAATGTTGATTTCTCACAGACATTTTGTGTTTCTTTCACAATTGTCCAAGTGGCTCAAGGACGCATGCTTTATGAATATTTTGCGGGCATTTAGCTTTGAAAATGCAGCTATAAACGTACAGACCGGTATTATAATAAAAAATGTTTGTATTCTACACAGACAATTGTTCTTCACACAATTTGACCCAAAGTGGCTCAAAAGGGTCATGTTTGAATTTTTGGGGGTCATTTTGCATTGAAAATGCAGCTATACTACAGGATCTATTATAAAACAATGATTTTTCTCTAACAGACATTTGTTCTTCACAATTGTCAAGAGTGCTCAAGGGGTGATGGTGCTGTCAGAAACAGGAATTAGGGTAGGACACTGTTAATGGACACATATTGCAAAATGACTTGTTTTAGCAAGATCTTTAACATAGCTATCAATCCCTGTAATGAGACAACCATTTATACAATTAAAAAAAAGAAAACAAAGACATGAGGATTCCATCCTATTTTAAAAATGTGTTTTCCTAGAATTAAACTACTAAAAAACTTGCAGTACAAAATAGCTGGTAAAAAAATTCCTCTGAATTTGTACATGGGAAGTCAGGAAAACTTGACCCGATTATAGGAGTTATTCAGAGTACATGGAGTATGCGAGCATGAACATAGAACAAAGTACAGAGACAATTTCTCGCAGCACGTTGAGTAATAATGAGAAAAAGAATGCAAGAAAAAGGGCACCTGGGTGGAACAGAGCTTTTAACCACCGAGTATATTCCAAGTAAGCATCAATTTGTTCTGCAACTCATACGGATGTGCAAGCGCTACCCAGGTCCTTTGACTGCTTTGTACTGAGGGAGGTCTGGATTTCTCACACTTCCGCATTCCCACTCGCTTCAGCACGACAGTTTTCGTTGCTGGGCGTCATCAAGGCATTTAACCTGCGTTTAATATATGACTGCGCCAGCCTGGCTCTCACACAACAGCGCACCACTGTGAACTCCGGCCCTGGGTCATGCTGGGTCACCGACAGGAATAGTCAATGTCCATTCAACTAAAATGGTGGTTGAAATACTTCCTTTTTTCCATCATCACTTTTTAATCTGTGGGTCAGACAGTATTTAATCGTCATACTGCGGTCCCGGACAGTTCTAGTCCAATGTCGCAGTCAACTAAATATGGTGGTTGCAAGACTCCTTTTCTGGCTGGCACTTTTTAATCTGGGGGTCAGAACAGGTTGTAATGGTCATACTGTGGCCGCAGGGACAGTCCCAGTTCAACTAAAATGGTGGTAGAAATGACTCCTTTTATCCGGCACTTTTAATCTGGGGGGTAAGAACAGTTTTAATGGTCATACTGCGTCCAGGAACAGGTAATTCAATGTCCATTCAACTAAATGTGTGTGTGAAAGACTCCTTTTTTCCGCACTATTTAAGTCTTGGGGGTCAGACAGGTTTTAAGGGACATTCTGCTTCAGGACAGGGTTTGTCAATGTCCAATCAACTAAATGGTGGTTGAAAGACTCCCTTATACTTTTCCGGTCACTTTTTAATCTGGGGGGTCAGACAGGTTTAATGGTCATACTGTGGCCACAGGTACAGTGACAGTATATGTCCAGTTTCAACTAAAAAATGGTGGTTGAAAGGACTCCTTTTTCCGGCACTTTTAATCTGGGGGGTCAGACAGGTTTAAAAATGTCATACTTCTAGTCTCAGAGACAGTATTAGTCAAATGTCCAGTTTCAATCTAAAATGGTGGTTGAAAGACTCCTTGTTTCCCGGCACATTTAAACTGGGGGGTCAGACAGGTTAATTGGTCATACTGCGTCCCGCGACAGTTCTAGTCCAATGTCCAGATCAATAAAAATGGAGGGTTTGAAAGACTCCTTTTTCCGGCACTTTTTAATCAGGGGGTCAGACAGTTTTAATGGTCATACTGTGTGGCCCAGGAAACAGGGACAGTAAATTATCCAGTTCAACATAAATGGTGTTGTGAAAGACTCCTTTTTTCCGGCACTTTTTAATCTGGGGGTCAGACAGGTTAAATGGTCATACTGCAGTCCAGGACAGTTATAGTCAATGTCCAGTTAAACTAAACTGTTGGTTGAAAGACTCCCTTTTTCGTTCCGCACTTTTTAATCTGTGGGTCAGACAGTTTAAGGGTCATGCTGCCGGTCCAGGAGTGAGGGTTTGTCAAAGTCCAGTTCAACTAAATGGTGGTGTAAAGACTCCTTTTCTCCGGCACTTTACTCTGGGGTCGACAGGTTTAACAATGGTCATACTGGCTGTCCAGGACATTGTATAGTCCAATGTCCCAGTTCAACAAAAATGGTGTTTGAAAGACTCCTATTTTTCCGGGCACTCATTTTAAATCTGTAGGGGTCAGACAGGTTTAAAAGGGTCATGCTGCGTGTCCAGAGAGGGTTTGTGTCATGTCCAGTTCAACTAAAATGGTGGTTGAAAGACTCCTTTTCCGGCACTTTTATCTGGGGCAGACCATGTTTAATGGTCATACTGCTGTCCAGGACAGGTATAGTCAATGTCCAGTTCAACATAAAATGGTGTGGTTAGAAAGACTCCTTTTTCCGTCAACGTTTTATCTGTGGGTCAGACAGTTTAAGGGACATTGTGCTTCCAGGAGCAGGTTTGTCAATTGTCCAGTTCAACAATAATGGTGTTTGAAAGACTCCTTTCTCCTGCACTTTTTAATCTGGGGTCCAGACAGGATTTTTAATGGTCAGTACTGCATGTCTCAGGACAGGGTTTGGTTCAATGTCCAGTTCATACTGAAAATGGTGGTTGAAAAGACTCCTTTTTCGGCACTTGTTTAATTCTGTGGGGTCAGACAGGTTTAATGGTCATACGCGGTCCAGGACAGTTCTAGTCAATGTCCAGTTCAACTAAAATGGTGGTTCAAAGACTACTTTCTTCCGGCACTTTTTAATCTGTGGGTCATGCAGGTTTTTAGGGTCATGCTGCGTTCCAGGATAGGGATATTCAATGTCCAGTTCAAGTAAAATGATGGTTCAAATAATACTGCCTTCTGGCACTTTTTAATTTGTGGGTGATGCAGGTTTAAGGGTCATGCTGTGGTACAAGACAGGGATAGTGAATGGTGTGTGACTTTTTTTCTGTGGCTTTTATAGCCTAAGTGTTGTGCCTAAGATGTAGCAGGTATCCATTTGACTGTTGAGGCTGTTAATTCCAGCTTCTCCAGCCCTGTTTGGGTGTAAGAATCAAGGTGTTGTTGCTCTCCCATAGACTTTAATGGTCATCGCTCATAATCGACTGCTCACTATCGAAAAACCTTATCGATGGTGGCCGACTATCGACTATCGCCCGATGTCGATAGCCAACGTAATCGCTCAACACTAATATTAAATCAATAAAATCATGTTTATTTCTTTATTTTCGTTGCGCCCATACTATTGATCCTTGGCTAACGAAAATAAAGAAATAAACATGATTTTATTGAATTTAATATTTTTTTTTTCGTTACCCCCATATTATTATTCATTTTATATACACATCGGGACAAACATTCTGTAGTGTTATATTTTGATTTCGGCCGTGTACAGTTTTATTTCAGATTGCATTAGAAAACCCATAGGAGCGTCGCTCGCTCTCCCATTGGTCCAAATAACGGCGCCTCTTTTAACTTAGCCAATCACAGAGCGCGCTCAGAATTTCTTTTCCCCATAGAACTCTATGAGAAAGTAGCTCGCGCTCTGATTGGCCAAGCTGGACGAGCCCCCGCCGCTTCAACCAATCAGCTCGTTTTCTGCATTTTTACTGTATTTGAACTGTCCCCCTTTGAATATGATTGGTCAATTTTTCTCCATAGGATATAATGGGACATTGTCGCTCCTATTCTGATTGGTCAATTCTCCTCCATAGGTTTATAATGGACATTGTCGCTCCTATTCTGATTGGCTGGTTTATGCCGACCAATCAGAATAGCTTAAACAATTTGAATTACTGTATTTCCCGGCGATTCTCTCTATTGCAATTCCCTATGTAGCGCCGGTCTCGGCGACAAACGCGTTGTTCGGGTTTTTAACTGCTTTATTTGTAAGAAGGGTTCTGCTCTTTATCTGATAATGTTTTACATTTAATAAAAATAATTTTTTTATTAATACTTCATGCCGCACGGCGCTGAGTGCCGAGATTTCAGTGCGCCCATCTCTCCATAGACTATAATGGGAAGAAGTAGCTCGCTCTGATTGACTGGGATAGCCAAGCACCCGCTAGCTCAGCCAATCAGCTCTTTTCTGTCTTTTTACTGTATTTTGAATTATCCCGCCGTGGATTCTGATTGGTCTAAACTTCTCCATAGACTAGAATGGGTCTTTGTCGCTCCTATTCTGATTGGTCAATAATTCTCCATAGGCTAGAATGGGTCTCTGTCGCTCCTATTCTGATTGGCTGAGCTAGCCAAGTCCCCGGTAGCTTAACCAATCAGCTCTTTTCAGCATTTTTACTGTATTTTGAACTATCCCGCCGTGGATTCTGATTGGTCTAAACTTCCCCATAGGTTTTAATGGTTCACTGTCGCTCCTATTCTGATTGGCTGGCTTCTGCCGACCAATCAGAATAGCTTTCAGAATTTGAATTACTGTATTTCCCGGCAATTTCCTATATCCTAATTCTTGAATTAGGATATTGGAAAGTGATTTTGTTTTATGTATTTTTTATTTTTTAGGTTTCAGCTCTTTTCCTGAGAATGTTGAACGCCTTTATAAAGGCGATTTTTGATTCATACTTCGCACCGACATCTGGAATGATTTCTCGCTGTTCCAGCCTGTCTCGCATCGGAACTGTTTTTCGGCGCAGTCCCGCACGGCGCCTAAGTCCCGCACTGCGCCCATGTCCCCGCACTGTGCCCCACACACACTGGCGAGGCACAGGGAACTTTTCCCCGCATGTATGAGTGCGCTACCTCCGGCGGCGAATCATAGGCGCAGCGCCGCACTGCGCCTCGGTCCCCGCACTGCGCCCCACACACTGGCCAGGCGCGGCGGACTTTTCCCCGCATGTATGACCTCACCACCTCCAGCGCCGAATCATAGGCGCAGCCCCGCACTGCGCCTCGGACCCGCACTGCGCCTAAAACACTGGCGAGGCGCAGCGGACTTTACATTGTATGTATGAGCGCGTGTCACGGATGCCCCTGCGACCCTCGTCCCGGGTCGCAGGCGCATCCGTGCCCCGACTCTGAGCGGAGCCCCGTCCCGCACCTCTGGTCCGGGGTCCGCTCATCCTGCTGCCTGGGTCCCCAGTGACTTACCCGGCCTCGCTCCTGCCCCGTCCGTCTCGGTCTCTCGGCATGCACGGCGCTGCCCCTTAGGGAGCGCGCGCGCTGGCACTCTGAGATTTAAAGGGACAGTGCGCTGGTAGTTGGCCATTACCGGGCACTGCTCCTATTTTAGCCCAGCCTCTTCCCAGTGGCCTTTGCCGGATCTTTAGTGCACATGCCTATTGGGAAAGTGTTCCAGAAAGCCTTGTCTCGCCTACCGTGTACCGAACCCTTTTGCTTACGTTTACCGACCACGATCCTTGCCGCCTGCCCTGACCTTCTGCCTGTCTACGTTCACGAACCTCAGCCGCCTGCCCTGACCTTCTTGCCTGTCTCCGACTACGAGCCTGACTGCCGATTCTGTACTTCGCCTACCCTTGGCTGCCACCGCAGGCAAGCCCCGCCAGTGGTAGTGACCTGGTGGACTCCCGCCGCAGCAAGTCCATCCTGCTTTGCGGCGGGCTCTGGTGAAGACTGGGACCCACTGAGATTCCACTCCCGGGTGTGGGCTTACGCCATCGCCTGCGGTGGTCCAGAGGATCCACCTCCAGACCGTTACAGCGCGCCCCGGCCCCCGACATAAATCAGGCGCAGCTTCCGCCGGAAAACTGGTAGAAAGGTGCGCCCCGACCCATCGGGATTCATACATGTGGCCCTATGTGTTACCTGTATTCTAAAGGTTAATACCCATCCACCAATACCAAACATGTAGGGTTTCCGTTATGTTTTGGTACCGTAAAAAATTCCAAACATTTTCTATTTTTGAAATGTGCGCTGCGGCGCCATTTTGTGCGACCAATAACTTTTTCGGACGCGGCATTTGCAAATATGTGTAACATTTTTATTATTTTATTGTTTTTATTTGGAAAATGGGGAAAGGGGGGTGATTTGAACTTTTAATACTTGTTTTTTGTACTTTAAAACTTTATTTATTTATTTTTTTACTTTAACTTTGATTCCCCCTAGGGTGCTTCATCACTAGAGGGCGCGATCATTAATACAACCTAATGCATTGTATAGGCAATGCATTAGGCTGTACCAAGATGGTGGTTTCCCCACTTTCTGCCTGGGGCCGGAAGTGGGGCAAACGAGAACATGGCAGTGATGGAGGCTTCACAAGACTTCCTGCTGCCATATTTGGGCGTCGGATCCCCGCAGTTATGCTGCGGGACCTTCGATTGCCGTGAAGAACAGTGCACGGCATAGTTTTTCATTCATTTAGATGCCGCGGCCATCTTTGCCACAGCTTCTAAGGGGTTAAACAGCGTGGGCGGCACCGCTCCTCCCTGCACTGTAACCGCCGGGTGTTAGCTGCGATCAGCCGCTAACACCCGGCGGCTGTGTGGCGGGGTCAAGGAGCGGTCCCGCCGCAAAGCCCTTTAGCGACCCTGGGACGTACTCATACATCCAGGGTCGCCCTTCTTGACGGAAGGTCATGATAATATGGCTCTAGGTTTTTTTCCTCCTCACATTCTGAAAGCCATAACTTTTATATTTTTACATCTACATAGACATATGAGAGCTTGTTTTTTGTGGGACAAGATGTACTTTCTTATGTTGTTATTCATATTACCATGGAATATACTAGGAAACTGCAAAAAAGTTCCAAGTGGGGCAAAATGTGAAAAAAACATACTTGCACAATGTTTGCGGGTGTTTTGCTTTCACGGTGTTCAATTTTCAATAAACGTTATGTATTATCTGTATTCTAAAGGTTGATACTAGGGAGGAGCAAATCGATTCTGACGACGTGGAATTCGTTTTTAGTCTTGAGCGATTACATTTGCCATCGATATCGGTCGATAGTCGACCATCATCGACAAGATATTCGATGGTCGATGATAGATTATGACCGATGACCATTTACAGTCTAATGGGAGAAGCAACAACCCCTTCATTTTATTTACAACCCAAACAGAGCTGGAGAAGCTGAATTAACATCCACAAAGTCCAAATGGATACGGCTACATCTTAGGCAACACCACTAGGTTATACACGCAAACAGAAAAAAAATCACAGACCCATTTCACTATCCCTGTCATGTACCACAGCATGACCCTTACACCTGCATAATCACCCAAAATAAAAAGTGCCTGAAGGCAGAATGATTTGAACAACATTTTACACTTGAACTGGACATTGAATTTCCCCTGTCCCGGAACGCAGCAGAGCCCCAAACCTGCAATGACCCCAGATTAAAAAGCTGCCGGCAAAAGGAGTCCTTTTCTCCAAACCACCATTTAGTTTTCACAGGGACATATACTATACCTGTCCTGGGCCCACATGAGCCCCAAACCTGCATGACCCCAGATTTGTTAAAAAGTTGCCGGAAAAAGGAGTCTATTCAACAACCATTTTAGTTGAACTGGACATGACTATACCTTTCTGTACCACCGTATACCATTAAAAACCTGTCTGACGCCCCACAGATTAAAAAGACAAAGAAAAAGGGATTCTTTCAACCACCATTTTTAGGATTGAACTTGTACATATACGTCCCTGTCTTGGTAGCGCTTGCCCCTCCGTATGAGTGCGGACCAATTGAGCTTCACTTGGATAATACTGGTGGTTAACGACCCTGTTCCAACCCAGGGTGCCCTTTTTCCCTTGGCATACTATTTCTCATTTTACTCAACATTCTGGAGGGAAAATTGCCTCTGTTACTTTGTTCTCTGTCCGTGCTCCTACTCCATGTCCTCTGAATTAACCTACGATCTGTTCAAGTTTTCCTGTACCACCCTTTGTCACAATTCAGAGAATTTTTTTAACTCAGCTATTTTGTACATGCAAGTTTTTTTAGTAGTTTAATTCTAGAAAAACCATTTTTAAAAATAGATGGAAATCCCACCATGGTCGATTGTTTCTCTTTTTTTAATTGTATTCAAATGGGTTGTCTCAATTACAGGGATTGAATAGCTAATGTTAAAGATCTTGCAAAAACAAGTCAATTTTGCAATATGTGTCCCCATTAACAGTGGTCCTACCTACCAATTCCTGTTTTCCTGAAAGCACCATCACCCTTGACCACTCTTGACAATTGTGCAGAACAAATTCTGTTAGAAAAACATTGTTTTATAAAAGGAGCCAGTATATAGCTGCATTTTCAAAGCAAAAATGCCCCCAAAATTCAAAGCATACCCTTGAGCCACTTTGGACAATTGTGAAAGAACAAATGATGTTAGAAACAAAATTTTTTTAAAATAGGACCTATAGTCATAGCGCAAGCCACAGCAAAATGCCCCAAAAAATTCAAAGCATGACCCCATGAGAGCCCACTTTGGAAAATTGTGAGAACAAATGGTCTTGTTAGAAACAAAAAATTTTATAATAGGACCTTAGTATAGCTGCATATCCACAGCAAAATGCCCGCAAAAATTTCAAAGCATGACCCTTGAGACACTTTGGACAATTTTGAAGAAACAAATGTCCTGTTAGAAACAACCTTATTTTTATACTAGAGACCTGTAGTATAGCTGCATGTCATAGGAAATGCCCCAAAAATTCAAAGCATGACCCTTGAGCCACTTTGGACCATTGTGAAGAACAAATAGTCTTTAGAAACAACCTTTTATTTTATATAATATGACCTAGTAAGAATAGACAGCCTGCCACAGCAAACTGCCCCAAAAATTCAAAGCATGACCCTTGAGCCACTTTTGACATTGTGAATAACAACTGGCCATGTTCAGAAACAACATTTTGTTTATAAAAGGAAACTGTAGTATTGCTGCATTTCAAAGCAGCAGGACCCAAAAAATTCTAAAAATGACTTCTCAGCCACTTGTTAAAAATTGTGAGGGGAGAAATGCCACATAGGAAGCCACGTTTCTGTTCCCAAAGGCCCATGATTATTGCTGTATCTCACACAACATGACCCCCAAAAATTTAAAATACGACTTCTCAGGCCACTATTAAAAATAGTGAAGGAGAAATGCCACTTAAAAGGCCACATTTCTGTTCCAAACAGACCAGATACTTGCAGTATCTCACAGCAACATGACCCCAAACAAAATAATAAATATGACCCTTCTCAGCCACTATTTAAAAATTGTGAGGGAGAAATGGCCACTTAAAAGCCCCCTCTTATATGTTCCACCGAAAAGGGACCATACTATAGCTGATATAATACAGCAACAGGACCCCAAAAACCATTGACAATAGGCGAAAACACCTAAAAGATAAAGTGATAACTGGAAACTGTGTATGCCATGAAACCTTGCTGTCTTTTCAGTCTGCCTCACCGCAAAACCAGCAAAAATGAACTGTTGGGAAAAGAGAATAAAAATGCAGTAAGAAAATGAACATTTTACAAAAAAGTTTTGAAGAGGACCATTTCCTGTTGCAGAGGATAATGTGAAGTAAGAACGCAACTAATCGGTAACCTCGGCAATTGGGGCCACAACATCATCAAGATGTTATGCCTGATTCATCCATGATAAAGTCAAAACCTCCACATTATCTGTGGAAACCGATATGCGTTTGTCTGTAATGACTCCTCCAGCTGTCTGCAGGTCCGCTCAGATATGACGCTGGCCGCTGGGCAAGGACCAAAACGCCTCTATGGCGTGCAAGCCCAGCACGGTCCAATCGTCCATTTTTGGATACCCCAAAGTCTATTCGTTCCAGAACACATACAACAACAACGTGTTAGAGGACGCAGATAGTCTATGCACGCCATGATCTTAAAGCTGGTCTCATGTGTGTTTGAATGTGTGCCCTGCATTGCATGCGTTGGGTGAGGTGGAAAATAAAGGAATGCCAGCGGTCACCCATTAGGCAACTGCCACCTTGCCTGCTGCTGCCCGCTACGTGCTAACTTAGCACTCTACTGCTGTCAGGTCGCTGATGTTGTTCCACCGTGACATTTGGGGAACTGAAGCATGACGCTACAGATTCTCCAGTTGATCAATCACAAAGGTCTCCATTTCCTGCATTTTACTCTCAAATTTGTGGGTGGAAAGGAAAGTGCTGAGTTTAATTTTGTACCGGGGATCCAGGAGGATGGCCACCCTGGTACTGTTGTTTCATTGATGGCCTTAATGCGATGGACATGTTGGAGGCAATGGAGCAATCCAAGACACTCCATGTTAGAGATGAGCCATGCTTTCCCAAGCCTCCTTGGGTCGAGGGGCACTAGCAAACTGATTCTTACCTTCATCTTCCCTCCTCCGCCTCAAAAACGCGCCCAACCTCTTTCCAAGGCCAGGACGTCAGGTACCGTCCGGTGTCTAGGAAAACCTCCCTCCTCCTCCTCCTGCTCCCGCTTCCGGCGAGCGCGGCACAGCTTCAACACAAGCCCTGACTTGCCTTAGATGATGGCACCCTGTAGAGCTGACGGCCACCTTGCACTAGCCTGGACCCGAACCACTGCCTAATGAAGACGATGAAATTGTTGAAACTGTCGGCCTTGTGGATTTGATGGAGAAAAAGGCTCCGTGTCCCCCATCTGTGTCCCGTCTCCTCCACCGTCGCTGGCGGGAGACCTGCTGTTTCAGAGTGTCCAACGAATCGTTCCAGAACTAAGATCCACCACAAGCTCCGCTGACAAGGCATTATTCCCCGCACTGACCAATTGGTGGTTCTTAAAAACTGGCAAGATGGTGCAGACTCTTCACCTGCCCTCCACTCTCGGTGGCTCAACACCCCGAGGTCCGCCACCGCAGGTCTTTTTTGTCCAGGCCATTGTGTCCACTTCGTACTGCTAAATGGCATTGGCTGCAGCCACAATCGGCTGGAGCACTGTGAGGAGTGGAATTCCATCGTGTTGCCACGTCAACAATGAGACGGGTTGACAGGAAGCCGAGCTGACTCTGCAAACGCAGCCAGGCGGACGAAGCAGGGTGCGAACGGCGGAGTGCCGAACTTAGACTTCGAGCCTTCCTCTGCAGGCAGTCCAGACCACCGGGTTAGCACTTTAGAAATTTTCCTGGAGGACAAGGTTCATTCATGACATGTTCTCTAGGGCTCTCTAGGTGGCGAGGAGGGATTGCTCCAGCCTACCGATCTTAAGGGCGGCCCAGCAGATTTCGCCCCGTTATCACACCCACCTTGCCTGGCACAAGGTTTCTTGTCACCCAGCAGCACTCAGTCCTCGTTGCGGAGAGCCCATCCCACGCTCCTGACCTGTGTGTGACGGTCTCCAAGACAGATTAATTTCAAAACCGGCCTGGTTTCTCTGGGCACAGTGATGCCATCAGAGGACCTTGGGGGAAAGAACCCTGCCCATCCCTCGGTTTTGAAGAGCGTGCGCCGAGCCATGAGAGCCACCGTCACCCCCAGAGACCATCCACCCAGCTCACCCAGTGAGCTGTCACAGAGATTATAGCGCCTTGGCCGTGCTTCTGTCCATGTGTACGGTGGTCAGATGGACTTATTCTCCTCTCTTTCCCGGCCACAGATGCAGACAATGCGCTTGAAATTTTAGATGACAAACGAGGCAGGCCCAGGCAGGGACGCGGCTTTTTTTCTGGCAAAGAAATGCCTGCTCGGCATCTGGTATTGGGGCAGGCAAAAGGGCCATGACGAGGCGGAACCCATCCTGTGTCCACCAGACGGAAAGGCAAAACATTTCCAAGGCCAAAAGCCTGCAGTGCCGACATATCAGGCTTTGCTTTGGGATAGGTTTGGCTTAAAGTGTATCTCTTCTGCTCCCAAACCTGAAGACAGAAGGCAGGCTGCTAGAACAGGTGGGCCGCTGAACGGCGTGCAGGTCTCAAACTGGCGGAGGAAAGGGTAGGATGGGTTCCTCTGGTGGTGCAGGAGTGGGGAAATCGGGCGAACGGTGGAGGCTGAAGCGGAGGCGGATTCCCTGATCATGACTCTGAGAGACATGGGCAGCAGAGAACGCTTGGAGGAGGCGGAGAGGAGGCGGAGACAAGGGGTGTGACAGTGGTTTGGAGGCCCGGCGTCGTCTGGCCTTTTTTTGTCCAAGTGTTGCCTCCATTCTTCATCTCATGCATTCGCAGCATGTGACTAGACATGTTGGTGGTGGATAAACACCTAAGGTTTTTTGCCTCTACTTAAGCGATTACCGGGCAAAGGCGGCAGATGACAATCGCAGCTGAAAATCAAGAAGCATGCTCCAAGAGGCCCACGCTTTGAGAGGTCCTGGACCTTTTTGACGGCGATAACGAGGAGCGGGGTTTGCGCTTGACCGTTGCTGCCCGAATCATATCGCGGACTCATGCAAACCCTCTTCTTCCCTTTTTGAGGGCGGAACCCGTACTGACACTACCCCCATCGTCTTCCTCCTCGTCCATTAGGTGAAGCGCTTTCCGCAAGTAAAATTCCTGCTGAAAAGACCACGTTGGGATCCCGCAATGGTCTCATCATCATCACAACACAGGTGACTTATCGTCGTCCCTGACATTCTGCATCCAGGAGCTGCGGGCTACAAGCAAGATGGGACTGCAAGCGTTGCCGAACGCCCGGGGTTTTTGCCGATGACCGGCTTCCGTTTCCTCCTCTGATGGCAAATCAGTAACTGGGCGTCAGAGCAGAGAAAATCCTCCTCTTTGGCCTCTATGATTCTTTTAACATGCCTTCTGACCCCAACCCGCATTTTTGTCATCAAAGAGGCTTCAGAAAATGGATTATGCACCGTGGTGGTGTACCACGCGTGGGACATTTGGGCTGCTTCATGTTTGACGGATGCTGATGAATGCTGATGACGACATTTGTGGCCGGTGAACAAGGGAGGACGCGGCGGTAAGACTGCTGGTTGCAGGTTGCATTAAAACCACCATGAAGGACAGATTGAGGCGACGCTGATCGTTACTGAGCTACACAGCCCTGACCCAGCGAAAGACAGGCCTGACGGTCCTGCAACTGACGATCCGCTGGCATCGATGTATTGTCGCCCCTTCTCTCCGTACCTCTAACCGTCCATGTCCTACCCCCCACTTTGCTCGCCTTTACCACCTGAATTTCGCTCCATGTTTCAGAAATATAAAAATTTGAGAAGGTATGGAAGAGTTTTGGAAAGTCTCTTATAAAAGACGGCAAATCACAGCTATTCCTCAAATCCCTCAAAAATCAAAACAAAAATTGCTGGATTTCAAAATTAACTGCAAAGGTAATCTATCAACAAAGCTTTGGACTGACCAAAAGTGAAAAAAACAACCTGTCTGAAATGTATACGAACTAAAAAGGTATTTTTGGCACCTTTCAATTCACCGGTGGTGACTAACAAAATTGCTATCTAATTCAAATTTAACTGTAAAGTAGATCTATCAACCAAGCTGGCCTGCCGCCAAAGTGGAAAAAAACACGTATCGTAATTTATTTCGGATAATCACAAGGTATTTTTTTGGGACCTATCGAATTCACTGTGGTGACCTACAAAATTTCTATAATTCCAATTGAAACTAGAAAAGTAGATTCTATCAACAAAGCTGGCCTGCGCCAAATGTGAAAAAAACACGTATCTGAACGTATTCCCGGATAATAAAAGGTATTTTTGGCACCTTTCAATTCACCTGTGGTGACACAAAATTGCTGTATTCACAATTAGTGCAAGGTGCCTTCACTGACCAAAGCTGTGTGGCGCAAAGTGAAAAAACACTATCTGTATGTATTTGGGATAAAAAAGGTATTATTTTGCCACCTATCAATTCACCTGTGTAACTACACAATTGCGGATTTCAAATTTTAATGCAAGGTGGCTCTAATCAACAAAGCTGTATTGGCAAAGTGAAAAAACACCGTATCGGAATGTATTCAAGGATAAAAAAGGTATTTTTTTTTTGGCACCTTTCAATTCACCTGTGGTGACTACAAAATTGCTGTATTCACATTTAATTGCAAGGTGCCTCAATGAACAAAGCTGTAGTGCGCCAAGTGAAAAAAAAAACACGTATCTGTAATGTATATCCGGATAAAAAAAGGTATTTTTTGGCACCTTTACAATTCACCTGTGGTGACTACAAAATTGCTGTCTTCAACATTTAAGTGCAAGGTGCCTCAATGAACAAAGCAGACGTGCGCCAAAGTGAAAAAACCCGTATCTGTACTGTATTCGGAAACAAAAGGTATTTTTTGGGTAACCTTATCCAATTCACCTAGTGGTGACTACAATAGCCAGTATTCACATTTAAATGCATGTGCCCAATGAACAAAGCCTGTAGAGAGAGCCAAAGTGAAACAAACCACGTATCTGTAATTATTCGGATAATAAAAGGTATTTTTATTGGCACCTCTCAATTCACCTTTGGTGACTTAACAAAATTGCTCAGTAGCTCACATAAGTGCAAGGTGCCTCAATGACAAAGCTGTCGTGCGCCAAAGTGAAAAAACACTGTATCTGTAATGTAATCGGAATAATAAAAGGGAGTAATTTTTTGCACCTATCAATTCACCTTGGTGAATTACACAATTGCTGGATTCAATTTAAAAAAACTGCCAGGTGGCCTATCAACAAAGCTGTATTGCGCAAAAGTGAAAAAACCACGTATCTGTAATGAGATTCGGATAATAAAAGGAAATATTTTGGCACCTTTCAATACACCTGAGGTGACTTACAAAATTGCTGTATTCACATTTAAAAGTGCAATGGAGCCTCAATAACAAAGCTGTAGAGCGCCACAGTGAAAAAACAACGTATCTTAATGTATTCCGGATAAAAAAATGTATTTTTTTGGCACCTTTCAATTCACCTGTGGTGACTACAAAATAGCTGTGTTCACATTAAGTCAATGTGCCTCAATGAACAAAGCTGTAAGCGCCCAAGTGAAAAAACACGTATCTGTAATGAATTTCGGATAATAAAAGGTATTTTGGCACCTATCAACCTGTTTGACTACAAAATTGCTGGAATCTAATTTAACTGCACGGTGGCTATATCAACAAAGCTGGAATGGCAAAATTGAAAAAACACCTATTGAAATGTATACTGTAATAAAAGGGGAGTTTTGCACCTAACAAAGAGACCTGCAGTTACTAGAAAAGATGTGTATCCTAATATAAGTTCAGGCTGCCCAATAATCCAGGAAATAATTTCAATAAAAAACTTTTAAAAAAAATAAAGCTATGCAGTGCAATGTCTACACTAAGTCTTGGTGAACTTTACCCATTTATTTTTATAGAGCTTGCTGTGTCCGCCCGTGGGCCTCCTCACCCCCCCCCCCCACCCGCCCCCTTTCCCTTTGACTTTACAGCGGTAGATGCTCCCTTAAAAATTCTCTCCCTAACTACATAAAATCTTCCAATCTCTGATCTAACTAAGGTTGTAAGGATCACAGCTAACAGTAGAGCTTTCTCTGTGAAGAAATAGAATATTTCGCTGAGCGGTTGGACACAGGCAGAGCGCATGTCCTACTGCTATGAGACGCTGAGAGACACTGATCATGAACAGGAAGGGCTGTTCTATGTAAAACGAGGTCATGTGATTTTTCCAGCCAATCGCAACTGTTCTGTCTTCTTACACGTGGTCACTGTGTGTATTCCGACATCCAGCTAAACCTTCTCCTATGTTACCAATAAATCCAAACTTTGTTCTGAACTTTTAACTCTTTTTATTAGTTAACAGCTTGAACGTGAGTGAATGGATAAGGAATGGAGTTGATAGGAAGAATTATGCGGTAAAACTACAAACAATCCCAGAAAACACAGATGTCAGTGATCAGCATTACAACATGATAATGACATTTATAGTACACTCTTAGTACAGGAGCACATGGCAAGAAACATGGCTGCCTAAACATGTGAGCACATAGGATAGACAATACATGAGGTACCCGGATAATAACTGCATTCTAACTATTAACAGTTTTTATAATACACTAACTTTCACAGCATACTGATCAAACTCTTACCAGCTATGCTAAGTCGGAGAAATGGATAAAGATGTGTGCACAGGAGAGCAGTGAAGTGACTGACTCTGTCCAGATTCTGCTCTGAAATGGCCTTCTTCTTCCCAGATGACTTCACCTGTGACATCATTCTCCAGAATTCTCTGCATCTTAAGGGGGATCTGTAAACTTATATAAAGCACTGTACAACTTTGGCCAGCAAGGGCACTATTACAACAAGTATTGCATACGTGGGCTATCTGGCAATATTCTTTCAGCCTTGCTAGACAGAACACCCCCCGTCTGACATCAACTGATGTCACCACTAGGCTTTTGGGAAAAAAACCAGAAAGAGTTCTGCGACTGGCCTGAGAAATAGTTTGCTCTCTCCATAAATTCCAATTTGGCTTCTTGAAGACGGCTCTAAATTCTGAGTAGCCCATCTTGGTCGATAATTTGGGGTTCGAGCTTTCTCAAAGTACTGCCCTTTAAAAAACAGGTTGCCCTTTTTTTCAGGTTGTCTAGTTCTTTAGCATAAAAATTCACTTGTATGATGTGAAATATCAAGTTCTTGGATCTTTTAGGTTGGGAACGGTGAAAACAGTTTGCAGTGTTGCCAACCCTTGCAGATTCTTGTTCTTCAGGTAATGTCGACTTGTAAGTCTGAGCTATGTGAATTAAACAAGCGATAGCACGGACAAGCGATTCCAGGTTGAAAACCCTGCTGAAACGATGGGATTGGAGGCAGTGTTCAGATGTCCCTGTACGTAGAACAGTTTACTTGAGGGCGGATTTCTTCGTCGTCATCTGGCTCTATCAGTTCAAACATGTCAGGTTCGATAGTGAAAGACGTTGAACGGTTCAGGAATGCAGGCCCCGTAAACCATGTTGTGTTTTTCAGGTGGTTCGGTGCCAACAGATCGGGTTGGTGGCCACTGAATTATGATGCGTGGGTACTTTAGTGCCACTGTTTGGGACTAGTGGATCTCCTGATCCTCAGCACTCTGTTGCTGACAAAAGACATAAAAGCGCGTGTTTCGTTACAGATGTATCCTAGGACCCCCTTTGCTGTCTGTGTAGAACTCAACTTCCTTGAGTTCCAGGTTCAGTCCTGTTGTTATGAGTTCAGCCAACTCCACTGCAAGCACAGCAGCAAGAGTTCCAATTGGGAATTGTGTGTTCACGGAGTGGCGTCAATTTTGTCCGGCTCATAACAAATCCTAAAATGACATTGGTCTTTTGACATCTATAGTTTTTAGATATGCCACTGCTGCAATCGTTTTGACTGAGGCATCACAGAAAATACAAAGTCTTTGCATTTTGAATTCTTTTAGATGGCACGGAAGCATAGGGTCGTGTCACCTGAAGGCTGGACAAAGCTTCCAAGGACTTCTTCCAACTTGCCCACAATCTCTTTTGTCCTGGGGAGCGGGTCATCCCAGTCAGCTGTGTCTTGGGTGAAGTCTCTTAACATCCTTTTTACCTTGGATAGTGACAGGAGCTACGAATCCCAGAGGATCGTATAAACTGTTTATGGCAGACAGGACACCTCTGCGTGTGAAGGGCTTTTCTTCCTTGTTGACTTGGAAGGTGAAAGCATCTGCCTTTAGATCCCAGAGCAACCCAAGGCTCCTTTGCATAGGAAGGGAGTCACAGCCTGATCCAAGTCTTTTAGGTCTGCTGAGTGGTCTTGAGAGGGAAAGGCCTCCATAAGTTCTCGGCTGCTGGCAGCAATCTTGTGCAACCTCAAATTGGGAAAAGGCAAGCATTTCTTGAGCCCTTTTGAAAGACTGATTGCTGCCTCGTTAGTGGATGTGGATTTCAAGCAGTCATCAACATAAAGTCCTTTTCCCACGAAGGATCTAGCATCGACCCGTATTTTGCTTCACCCTCTCTGCTGAATGTTTTGAGACCATAGATGGCGATTTGCTGGGAAGGATGTTTCCAAAGACGTGCACTCTCATCCGGTACTCTATGATGTCTTTAGAGGGGTTGTTGCCCACGGTACCAGAAGAACCCAAGAAGTTTCTGTGTACTTCTTTGAGAGAAAGCAGTGGAACATTCTTTTGGGTATATCAGCCATAAATGCCACAGCATCTCTTCGGAACGTAGAAGCACTTCTAGAAGTTCTGTTGTTGAGGTCTGGGCTGACAGTAGGACATCATTGAGTGAGACACCTTCGCACCTTGCACTTGAGTCAAATACTACTCTTATCTGACCTGGTTCCTTTGGATGAAAATACGCCAAATATGGGTGGGTTTACCAACACTCTTCAAGTCTTGAAGCGCTGGTGCAATCTCTGCATGAGGTTCTGGAATATCTTCTCCATGAAGGCGAAGAAGTGTTGTCTTGTCTCTAGTGACCTCTGGAGTTTCTGTCTGAGAGAGACAAATCGACCATAAACACTTTCTCTGTTGTTGGGTAAGCGTGGTCTCTGGGGTTTAAATGGCAAAGGTGCAATCCAACTTTTTGACTCATCCTTTACTATTTCTCGACCCATTATGTCCAAAGGGAACAGCCTGTCTTCTATGGACATCGCTACCCTGTTGTCTTCTCTTGTTCTGTGTAAAACTGTGCACCTATGTGGTCTTGCTCACTGTCACAAGCGTGGTTTCACATGAAGGGTCTGTGAACGGGAAAAGGTAAGGAATCTCTGTGTGGGAACTCCTTTACAGGAAACTACTCGGGACAAGGTTGGAAGAGAGAAGGACGTCCATTTTCAAGTGTACTAGTGAGCATACTGTTGACTGAGGTCGGCTTGTGTGCTCCTCCTAGACAGACATCTCCTATGATTGACCATCCTAGGGCTAGTCTCTGGCGTATGGAGCATTCTGAGACCATTAATCTGCGCTCTAGCCTTATGGACTCGTAGTATATCTCTCCCAAGGAGTAATACAATCGGTGCCTCTGGGTCTAGCTCTGGGGATGAGGTTTAGCTATACGCTTCAAATGGGGGTGAAATGCAGCTACATATCGGTTTTAGGTATCTCTGACCCGTTGTCAGGAATCTGATTGCACTCCATATGGTTGGCAGAGACAAACAGGTTTGGCAATCCATGGACTAAAATTTGTACCCGGTTTTCCTTCCTCCCCGCCGTCTCGACAGTACCTTGCACATGTCCTTAAGGGGTAGGGAGAGCTGGGCCCTTTGATGCCAAAGGTGTCAAGAAGGGGACTTAGCTAGAACCCGTTGCTCTGATGTCTAAGATTGCATATATCTTGATTGCCTTTTCTCTGTGGGGTGCTGCGTAGATTTGACAGGGCAGATTTTAGAACAGGACTTTTCCCCCTACAAGTCCTTGCCCATCTCCGTACACTGAGAGGTGACTTTCTGGGTGTCTTCTACGTCGGTGTCTGTCTGCTTTCAACACACTCTTCAGCCCGTGATGGTATTGTGAGGGCGGTTTCCCGGGTGTAGAGCTGTGTTGTGTTCTGTGCTGCCACACTCTGTGCATTTTACACTGGCCCGCAGTTCCTGGCGAAGTGCGATGTTTTTTGTGCAGCACCTGAAGCAGATGTTGTTCTCCTTGAGGAAACTCTTGCGGTCCTCTAGAGGCTTCTCCCTGAAGACTCTACATTTTAGTAGAGGATGCGGTTTCTTGTGTAGGGGCAATGCTTGCTGAGGTCCATAGGGCTGTTATCCTCTTGGGGGACTTAGAGGCCCGTAAGGAAAACCTGAGGAAGTAACATTAGTTTTGTGGACTGCCAAATGGTGTTTTATGAGGTTTGACATAGGGGCAGTGTTACATGACATAGCAAAATCAAAACTGGGATCATTTCTGATTCTCGCCTGTTCAGTAACAAAATTACAAACACTTTGAAAGGAGGAAATGGTTTCATTATGATTTTGTTTTTAACGAGAACCGTGCATAATCCATTTCTCCTGCAAGTTTTTAAGGAAGCTTTTGTACAATTGGATTAACACCCCTGGCATTGTCTAGGAACGCTAAAACCCTGGTAGATCACCTTCTGCCTGAGCAACCAGTACCTCCATTAACAAGTCACTCAGCTCTCTGAGCTTCTGGTAGCCCTTGTTTGCTACTCTGGGAAAGTTATAGAGTCTCTTATATAAAGCATCTTCTACCGCTTCTATGGACCCATAGCATTCATCAAGTCTCTCCCACACCATCCTTACGCCGTGACAGGGTAGTTTATGTTAATGTCTCTGAGTCTTTAGCGTTTTTCAGCAGACTCGCTTCCAAGCCCCTTTGCCAGGAGGTCTAATTCCTCGCTACAGGAAAGTCTAAACCTCTGATGGCATTCTGAAAGGAGGTACGCCATGCTCGGTAACTCTCAGGACGGTCATTGAACTTTACAAGTCCCTTTGTAACCAGCTCCCCTTTCGCAAGGAATTTAGCAAAGTTCATGGAGGCCTGGTTAATGTCTATATGAGCTTGGTGTGCCATTGTCATGGGTGTGTGTAAAAGGGGTAAACATCATACCTTTTAGGGTTTTCTTGGTTGGGATAGTCTGTATAATACCGTTCTGAAGCAAAGGGTGTCCCCTTTAATGGGGGGCGAAGGTCTTTCTTCTTTCAGCAGAATGGCGGTTTTTTGTGTTGTCGCTTTGTTGCACACCTTCCTGCTTGAGGTACTGTGGTTCCAGGTAGGGTCTCTGGGAATCTGTGTAGACTGGTTGATGAAGTTGGTGATGGTTGTCATCTGTTCTGGAATGTGGTGGCGTATTCGAGAACGCGCTGTGCTGTGTCCCGAAAGCTCTGGTTTGGCCCGAGTACGCTGCTGCGTTTCTCAGATTGGGAGGATTCCACAGCTTCCAGGAACTCTGCTTTTTGGGCCCTTGCGGCTGCTGTTTCTTTGTCTGCGGCAAGTCTTTCCAGAGACGCTTCTTTCGCATGCTCTCTGTTGCTTTAATTGCATTTTTTGCGCTGCAAAGGGTGAATTTTTCTTTTGCGGCTTCGGCTTCAGCAGAGCGAGAGCAGCCATTTCCTTTATTGAAGTCTTGCTAGAGCGGCTTGCTAGACTTGTCTTGAGTGAAGATGCTTGGCTAGCAGACATTGTGTGTCTGGTTGCAGACTGCAAACTGCATAGGAGCGGAATCAGCGTAGTCTGGATGCGCTGCACGTCTGGTGGATGCTCACCGTCCTTGCGACAATATGGCAGCCGCTGCAATAGTCTTGCGTATGACTATGTGAGTGATTTGGGGGCTCCGTATAGTCTGATCCACTATCGCTTGTGACTAGCAGCTGTTTTACTGTCTGTCTTCTTACACGTGGTCACTGTGTGTATTCCGACATCCAGCTAACCTTCTCCTATGTTTCCAAAAATCCAAACTTTGTTCGGGAAATTTTAACCCCTTTTTATTAGTTAACAGCTGAAACGTGAGTGAATGGATAAGGCATGGAGTTGATAGGAAGAATTATGTGGTAAAACTACAAAAAAATGCAGAAAACACAGATGTCAGTGATCAGCATGACAACATGATAATGACATTTATAGTAAAACTCTTAGTACAGGAGACATGGGAAGAAACATGGCTGCCTAAACATGTGAGCACATAGGATAGACAATACATGAGGTACCCGGATAATAAACTGCATTCTAACTATTAACAGTTTTTATAATACACTAACATCACAGCATACTGATCAAAACTCTACCAGCTATGCTAAGTCGGAGAAATGGATAAAATGTGTGCACAGGAGAGCAGTGAAGTGATGACTTGTCCCAAATTTTGCTCTGAAATGGCCCTTCTTCTTCCGCATTTCACTTCACCTGTGACATCATTCTCCCAGAATTTCTTTCAGTCTTAAGGTGGATCTGTAACACTTAATAAAGCACTGTACAACTTTGGCCAGCAGATGGCACTATTACAACAAGTATTGCATACGTGGCTATCTGGCAATATTCTTTCAGCCTTGCTAGACAGAACAGCAACCATAAACATCAGAGTCATGACGTCGCACACACATCTCACCCTGCTATATTGTGTAAGCTGATTTTCTGGCCGACAATATGACAGGAAGCGCCAAAAATGGCGTAATATTAATAGATGATGCACAGATTTTAACCTAAATTATCGCATGATCTAAAAATTTCGATCAACATAAAAACTGTGCCGATTTCAACTTTGTCGATAATAATCGCTCAACACTATTCGTTTTGAATTCCAGGAAAAATGTTATTCTAAATGAAGCCAAATTTCCTGCCGATTTGTGGTAACGAATTGTCTTATTTTCTAAAATGGCCGTGAGCACATGGCGTGACATGGGGCAAAGAACTATGAGAGAAAGAAAGGAACTCCCTCAATGCCATGACATGCAGCCAATCAGCAGCCAGACAGCTTCTTTGATGTCACAGCCCTTACATAGGCCAGCTATTTTACATTCTGTCACTTGCCAATGTGTCTCTTATGTACACGGATCTCTCTGCAGCAGTACTAGTGTGTGTGTGTGTCATATACACACATGTTCCTGAACCAGCATTTTTTATTTTGAGATATTTTGCTCTCTGTGCCAAACAGTTACTTTTTTCACTTATTGTGGTGAACTATCTTTGAAATACAGTGTATGTATTTCTCACATACACATATCTCCATAACGGCAAGTTCAGTCTTTTGGGATATTGCTGTCTGTGCCAAAGAGTTACTTTTTTTACTTATTGTGGTGAACTATCTTTGAAATACAGAGTGTGTATTTCTCCCATACACACATCTCCATTACAGGCAGGTTATTATTTTGGGATATTGATCTCTACACCAAAGAGTTATTTTTCTCACTTATAAGTTGAAACACCGTTGAAATACAGCTTGTGTATTTGTCATATACACACATCTCCATTACAGGTAGATTTTTATTTTGGGATATTGTTCTCTGAGCAAAGAGTTACTTTTTTTACTTATAACATGAAACATCTTTGAAAACCAGCTTGTGTATTTGTCACATACACACATCTACATTAAACAGAGTTTGTTTTATTATAAATTTTTGATCAAACAGTATTCGACAGAGATTTGGCGGCCCTTACATGGGGGGGGGGCAGTGGACAAATGTTCCTGGGCAGGCACAGGCACGAACAGAAAAGGGGACATTACAGCAAGGTCCTGGCAAGGCCAGAGCACCGGTTCATCTACGGCCATGTTTGCCCCCAACCAACGGTTCTTGAAGGGTTGACTGGTCTCCCTTTTTCCCCCAGAGACATTGCAAACCACCCAAGAGTTGGTGGGTTCTCAACAAAACCCCTTTATTAGCATACCCCCGGGAGCGGTAGCGCCCTACTGTCCTCAACCCCCCGCCCCATTCGATTCCCTCAGCCAAAGAACTACTATTGCTGTGGACTCTGCCCACTAACAGCCAGGAGAACTATTTGGGACAGTGACAGTATGGGCAGAAAGAGGTGGAGCAACATCCCTCTTCTTGTAGAGGCGGGCAAGTATTTGGGGAAGTGGTATGGGGGGTTCGGCAAGTAGGATGGCCCAAGGAAATGGGGGGTTTAGTTCAGCAGTAAGGCCGATACGGAAAACCTTGAGGCCCAAAAGTGCGAGCAAACACAAAACGTACAATGTAGTGGTCATAGGATGGGCGTTTGATTCTAACGAAGTGGAATTCGTTTTAGAATTTCAGGAAACTTTGATTCTAAAAGTCGAAGTTTGGGGGATTCCGGGAACGAAGCGCGTTTTGATGAAAAAAGGGTGCGACCCCACATGGCTTACATGGGCAAAGAATCTGGGGGGAAAAAAAAAAAAAAGGCGTACCCTACAGACATTGCAGAGATGAAGCCAATAGAGCCCCGGGGGATTCTGTGATTCACCGCCATATAAGTCCCGGGCGCGACGCTGGCAGCTCATTCCCCCTCACTGTACTGTGAGGGAAAAGTGCTGCCCTGCTGCTGCTTATGATATCTAACTAAAGAACACATTTTATACAGCCATTTTGGGGGGTGTCACAGTCTGTCTCAGAGATGCTTCCTTACGTTCTAATTTGATTTTTTAAGATTGGAACGGAAATCCAGTGTGCATCCAATGCACTATGTACATTTTTAAGGGGTACTGCTCAGTTCTTTGGGATTGAATATCCCGGGTTATCTAAGCCCGTTTCCTTTTGTATAAGTTTTAAAAAAACGCGTTTTTAAAATCCAAATACCACAAAATTTTTTGGTTGCCCCATTTATTTTGGCAATTTAGATCCAGGGTTTAATTAAGCGTTTTTCTGCGTTGTGGTACTTTAAAAAAACGTTTCCCTTTTACCCCCAAAAAGAAATTTTTCCCGTAGAAATTCATATCCCAAGGTTAAATTACGAGTTTTTTTTGTTGGTGTTTTCCCTAAAATACACGGGGTTTAACACGGTACAAAAACTGGTAATTGTTTGGCAACATATTTCCTTTTTTTTTTCGCTTTACATCCAAGGGGTTAAAAAGTATTTTTCTGCATTTTTTTCATTAAAATAAACTTCCTTACCCCCAAAAAAAAATTTTGGCTTAGCAAATTCATATCCAAATTTAATTTACGAGTTTTTCCGTTGTTGTTTCCGTAAAATACACCAGTTTTTAACCCCACAAAGCTGGTAATTTTTTGGCAGCATTTTTCTTTTGCGAATTTTAATCCGGGGGTTAACTAATATTTTTCTGCAGTTTTTGTTCTTTAAAAATAAACGTTCTTTTTAAACCCCCCAAAGAAGACATTTTTGGCTGTAGCATAATTCATACCCGAAGGTAAATTTACCGTTTTTCTGTTTTTGGTTCCCCGAAAACACACCCCGTTTTAACCCCTACAAAGGGTAATTTTTGGGCGCATATTTTTGCGCAATTTCATCCAAGGGTTTAATTTTTCTGATTTTATATTCTTTTAAAAAAAACGTTCCTTTTCCCCCCCAAAGAAGAAATTATGGTAAGCAAAATTTCTATAAAGGGTCAATTACAATTTTTCTGTTGTTGTGTTCCATAAAATACACCCTTTTTAAACACGCACAAACTGGTAATTGTTTGCAGAATTTTTCTTTTGCGAAATTTTTACACCCAAAGGGTTAACTAAGTATTTTTTGCATTGTACTTAGTAAAAGAACTTTCGTTTTCACCCAAAAAAAAAATTTTTCCCCGAGCAAAATTCATACCCAAAGGTTAATTAACCCGTTTGTGCTTTTTTTTCATAAAATCACAGTGTTTTTTAAAGGGCACAAACAAGTAAATTTTTCCTGCCATTTGTGGAACCAATTTATACCAAAGGGTTTCCCCAAGTTTGTTAGTGAGTTCATTTGGAGCCCAAAAGGGGGAGTGTTTTTATATAACATATATCTTCATCAAACAGTGTTTTAAATTTTTAGAAAAAACAGTTGTCTGACAGAGAGGTGGCAGGCGCTTCCCCTGCATGGCATGGCACAAACATTCCAAAGCGGGCCCAGTCCAGAAACTCGGGGGGACTGCAGCAGGGTCACTGGGTGAGGCCGAACTGCCGGTGTCATAAGGGCTGTTGCTTGCCAGAAACCCCCGGGGTTCTTGATTGGTTGATTTTGGGTCATCATTTCCCTCCCAGATACATCTGACAACCCCAGGGAAAAGTCGGGGAACGTCACACACAACCCTTAGTTGGCAGGCCCCGGGGGCGGGTTTTAGCGGCCCTCCCTGCCTCAACCCCCCCTGTCCCTCCATTCCCTCACCAAGATCTACTATGTGGTCTGGGCCAGTGCCACAAACACGAGGTGAGAGGACAGTCATAAGCACTTTTTAGCGAAAACATGGGGGCCAAAATCCCCCTGCTTCGCATTTTGGGGGAAAGTATAATGTGGAAGTGCATGGGAGGGCAGGTGAGGGGTCGCCCCGCATACCAAAACCGGTGATGAGACAGCAGGACGATGAAACACAAATCATTTGGATGGACCGGGGAATTGGGAGCCCGGGGAACAAGGGCTTCTATCGTCAGGGAAAAAAGACCCCGCTTGCGGTCAGGCACGGCCAGCCCGCAATGGGTTTTGGGGCCCTGATCAGCAGGGGAGCACAGTGTGGGTCGGGGGCCCAAGCGGACACGGGGAAAAACCCGCTTCACAGTCCCAAAAAGTAGCGCACAGGGGGCTCACACAGCGGCGTAGAATATGGTAATTGAATCTGTGGGAAAATTAGGTGGCCCGGGACTAACCTTGCCCCGGCCCCCCGTAACACACAACTCTCCATGGTGGCCGGGAAAAAAGTGGCTCAATGTGGTGGCCATCCAGCCGCCGCCGCAACAGCCAGCTGCGCCCCCGGGCATGCATGCATTTTCAGCCAGTCAAGGTCTCCCCCACCTCTGCAAAGGGGCTGTTTCTTTTTGCCAAACATCTCTTCCAGAAAGGGACCTGCCCCCCCCAGTTAGAAAGGTCTCTGGAAAAACTGGGGAGCCAAAGGTGGCCACAAAATTTGGGGTTTTGCAGTGGAGAAGGGCCGCCCGCCCGTGTGTGGGATCCCGAGCGGGGGTTCAGTCGGCAGGGGGCCATCGTTGCCCCCAAAGGGGAAAACCCCTTTGTCCACGGGAAATGTGGAAAGGAGACCTTTTTCAAGAGAATCGGCGTGGGTTTGGGGCCCGATATCCACACACCAATGCCTTTAAGAGTCAGACCACACCCCTGACCCTCACCCCAAAATTTTGAAAATGATTTGGGGTTCAAATACCGCCTCAACCCCCTTTCGGTGCCACCCCCCCCCCTGACCACACATCGCTGCCAGTTTTTTCCCTGCCTACCCCCACTTTACAAGGGATGGTATTGCCACCCCCCCCACACTCGTCATTTGGGGCCTTTTTATACCTCAGCCCCCTGCTGTGCTTTTTCTGGGCCGTGACATCCACACTGTGTCATTGTGCCCTCTCTGACTCATGCGCTGCTGCGCGTTTTTGGGTCGCGGTCACCCCCACACTTGTCATTGGCCATCTGTGGCCCCTAAGGTTTTGCACCTCCGAATGTCAATTCCACTGCCTACCCCATGTGGCGGGGGCGCTGCCCCTGACCTCCATAACTCTGTCATTGGCCCCTCTGACCCATGCTGCTGCGCCGTCCCTCCACACTGGGCAATTTTGCCACTTTGGCCCACTACTTTTTGCCACCTCCAGAATGCATTTTTGCCCCGCCCGACCTTTTTTGTGCTGTGGCTGCTGCCCGTGTCCCCAAAACTTGTATTGTCCACCCCGTTTTTCCACCTCCAAATTCATTGTGCCACTCTCTGACCTCATGCGCTGCTTGGGCTGCTGTGCCCCAACTGTTTTCTTGTGCCACCTTTCCTACCCATTTTTGCCACCTCCCAATGTTTATTTGCCACACTCTGACCTCATGCTGCTGTGGCTACCGCCGTCACCTCCCCACTCTGTCACTGATGTTGCCACCTGAGCTCTCAGCTTGTTTTTTTCCAGCTTTCGCTGCCATGACTTTATCAGGCTACATTCCTGCTTCAGTTTTTTGGTCAGTTTTGCCCTCTTAAGTGCCCAGGAAATTTTATAGTGAAGCGATTCTAAGAGCGGCGGCAGTCATGTGCGTGTCATACTAAAACACAGCATTGTATGAAGACCAAACCAAGCTCCCTCTGCACCCTGCAGGCTCTGTGCAGCCTGTAAATAGCTGTTTTTTAACGTGATTCGTCCTGAAGCATTTCGGACCGAAACAAATTTTGTCTGAAAATTTGGCGAAGTCACCGAATCGAATTTTTGAGAAATTCGCCCATCTCTACTGGTCACCCTTGGCAGCCAGGTGAAGTAAGGGCTTTATCATCATCGTTGGGAGAAGAGGGCAGCAGCTTGCATGTCAGACAACGGCGCAGCCAGCAAGTCAGTAGCCTGGCCGGGAGTCATCAGGGTGGCAGCAGTGTGAGGTCGGGAGCCAAATGGCCATGGGGTAGACCACCCGCTTCGCAGGTCCCTTTCGGCCCAGAAAGTAGAAGCACAGGGGCTCACCAAGGCAGTGGTGGTAGCAGTCAGTCAGTGGAGCATTGTTGGTAAAATCACCTACTCGGCGGTGTGGCAGTTTTTTGCCAAGATCCTGGAGGAGGCGAACATGGGTATATATAGAATCTGTGGGCAGAAAGTGAAGCGTGGCAAGGGACCTAATGTTGGCACCATGGTCCTGCATCAACTTATGCAGTGTCACCAACCAGTTGCCTGGGAGAAACGTGTTTCAGATGTGGTGGTCAATCCTGCCGCAATAACAGCAGCAGCACCCAGTGGCACGCATCCCATTTCAGGCAGTCAAGTCTCCACCACCTCTGCCGAAGGGAGCGGTCTGTTTTTCCAATCTTCTACCGGTCCAGATGCTCCAGCTCCTTGCCACTCATGGCTCTAGCAGTCGTTCACCAATGCGATTGCCAGGAGACAGCAGTATGTTTCCAGCCATCCTATGGCACAGAAGCTGACCGTGCTCCTGTTCCAGTTGGTGGTTCTGCAGTCCCTCCCTTTTCAATTGGTGGACTCTGAACCGTTCAGAGAACTGATGGCTTGTGCCAAGCCGAGGTGGAGTGTCCCAAGCCGTCATTTATTTTCCAAAAAGGAAGTACCAGCCCTGCACAAATATGTAGAAGAAAAGGTGGACCAGTCCTTGAGCCTGTCGGTGTCTTCCAAAGTGAACGGCAGAGCGGACGTGTGGAGCTGTAACTACGGTCTTTTGACGGCCCACTGGGTGAATCTGCTTCTTGCCCAGCCACAAAAGCAACTTGGACAGGAGACGTCGCTTTCCCTTCCATGTTGTCAAACTGCTTATCCTGCACAAATGTCCACCTCCTCCTCGTCCAACACCTCAGTCTCCACTGCAGCGACAAGTCATAGGGTTACTCCAGCATACCACATGTGCACGGTAGTGCCACGTTCTTCTACACCTGGTTTGTCTGGGCGAAGAAATCACAAAGGGGGAGGAACTGCTCCGCATCATGAAAAACAAAATTGATTCCTGGCTTTCTCCGCGACAACTGAAAATCTGAACCATGGTGACCGACAATGTAAACCACATGGTGTCTGCGCTGCTCCGAGGCGGGCTGCGCCATGCACCCTGCCTGGCGCAAGTTATTAATCTGGTTGTCAAACATTTTCATAAGTCTTCCACCCATCTGCAAGACATTCTTAAAATGGCCAGGAAACTTTGCATGCACTTCAGCCATTCCTGCAGCGCCAAGCACATCCTCCTTGAGCTGCAGCAGCAGAACAGCCTCCTCCAACATTGGTTGATATGCGACGTTTCTACCCGTTGGAATGATTTCTTGATGATCCAAGCAGACAGGAGTGCTCCCCTGTGTAATTTTGATGTCAGCCAGTGGCAGCTCATGCTCAGGCCCTTTGAGGAGGCCATGTTATTTGTCAGTCCCAGGACTAGGGGATGAATAACGTCATTCCACAGCTTCATGTCCTGGAAGAGATGCTGCAAAATCTGTCTGGTCAGGGCACTGGAGACGTGGCGACTACATCTCACGGCCACATGAATCCGGTGGGGGCTGAATTGGAGGAGGAGGAGGACTTTGGAGCACAAGCAATGTCTAGCGAAATGAGTGGTTTTTCTATCCAGGTGACAGGAGAGGAGGAGCAGGAGCAGCCGGAGGAGGTAGAGGGAGATGAGGAAGATGAGGCAGATGATCCAGACAAACCATTACAGTATACAGTGTAGATGGAGGCAGGGAGTACCTCAGAGTCATTTGCGCAGATTGCCCGCTGCATGCTGCATTGCCTGGCTAGTGACAGCAAAATAGTCACCATCCGGCAGAGGGATAACTTCTGGCTCTCCACCCTCTTGGACCCTCACTACTGGTCCAAAATATCTGCTGCCAGTTGTTCCTTCTACCACCCACCATCTTTACCAGGGACTCGTATTGCCACCGACCTCCCCACTCTTCACTAGGCCATTATGTAGCCTTCTGATGCTGCTGCCACCTCACCACTCAGGTCTCCTCATGCTGTTGCTGTTGCTGTCACCTCCTGGCTATGTCACCATATCACTCTCTGGCTTGATGCTGCTGCCACCACCTCTTCATTATGTCACCTAGCTGCTGCCACTTCAAAATTATGTCATTGTGCCACTCTCCGGCATGATGCTGCTGCTGTTGCTGCCGCCACCTCCACACTGTGTAAGTGTGTAAATCTGCGGCCTACTCATGCTGCTGCCACCGCCACAATATGTCACTGTGCCACTCTGTGGCTTATTCATGTTGCTGCCACATCCACAATCTGTCATTGTGCCACTCTGTGGCCTATTCATGCTGCCGCCACCTCCACACTATTTCATTGTGCCACTCTGTGGCCTACTCATACTGCCGCCACCTCCACACTATGTAATTGTGCCACTCTCTGATCACTCTCTCACTCGACCACCCTATGGTTTCCTAATGGTCTTTCCACTCTCCATCACTCTATGATGTTTCAACTATGTTTGGTTTTCCCCTTCTTTTAATCTGTGAGAAGGACAAACACAACCGAATGTGTCTTCAGAGAAGCCGTAAGGCCAGTATGACATGGTCCTTTGTTTGCATCAGGATTGTCTGATGATTAGGTAGCCAAAAGCAGGAGTAAATACAAAACACACAAGACATGCAAATATTCCATTTACTTGTCATCTCTGTTTAGGATCAACTCCTGTTTCTCTTTGGCTTTAGCAATAGTGATGGATTATTGACCGATTGATAACTGAAAAGCCGTAAGGCCAGTATGACATGGTCCTTTGTTTGAATCAGGATTGTCTGATGATTCGGTAGCCAAAAGCAGGAGTGGATACAAAACACAGAAGACATGCAAATATTCCATTTACCTGTCATCTCTGTTTTGGATCAACTCCTAGTTCTTATTGGCTTAAGTAATACTGATGACTGATTGAAAGTGTACACTGAGGTATCAAAGGAAGGGTAAAATGATCTGTGACATCAACGCAAAATTACTACTGACACCCTCTCCACTCGTGCGGGGGGGGGGGGCTCTACATGTATCAGCGTTTAACAGAACTGGTTCTGTCATAGTCTGTGGAATCATCTGATGATGGTGTAAAAGGAATGCACTCTTTGACGCTATAGTGGGATCTTGGCCCTCTGCTCAGTTCTTTCTAGCTGCCGCTGACATTACCCTGTCAGGCTGCATTCCCATTTCAGTTGTTTGGTTGGTTTTGCCACCATAACTGCCCAGATAATTGAAGTGTGAAGCAATTCATCTGCGTGTCATACTAAATCACAGCATTGTTTCAATACCAAACCACGCTACCTATGCATATTTCTGCATTGCACAATGTTCTACAACACCATACAGGCTCTCTGCAGCCAGGAAATAGCTGTTTTTTAATGCAATCCGTCGCAAATAAATTTGGAACGAAAAATTTGGCGTATCAGCCATATCCAATTTTTGAGAAATCCGCTTGTCTCTAGTTGGTACGCATCTGGAAATACAAAACATGTAGGGTTTCAATTATATTTTGGTACCGTAAAAAAAAAAAAAAACATTTTCTATTTTTGAAATTTGTGCCTCGGCGTAATTTTCTGCGACCAATAACTTTTTTGTACTAACACCTATAGACACGAGTGCACTTTTTGCTGGTTTAAGTGTATGTTTTATTGGAATGCATGCAATGTTTTCAATTAAATTTATTCCAATTTTTATGGGGCATAAAATGACCAAAAAAACTAAATTTTTTTTTCTTCTACGGTGTTCAGTGTACAGGATAAATTATGTTATATTATAATAGATCTGAATTTTTTGGACATGGTGAAACAACATTTATGTAACTTTTTTATTATTTTATTTATTTGTAAAATGTCAAAAGGGGGGTGATTTGAACTTTATTTATTTTTTTTACACTTTAAAAAATTTTTTTTTTACTTTAACTTTGAGTCCCCCTAGGGTGCTTCACCATTAGGGGGGCGTGATCATTTCTACAACCTAATGCATTTTATAAACAATGCATTAGGGTGTACCAATATGGCGATTTCCCCACTTCCTGCCTGGGGCCGGAAGTGGGGAAATCAAAAACATAGCAGTGATTGAAGCCTTCACAAGGCTTTCAGCTGCCATGTTCAGCGATCGGAACACAGTGATCTCGTCGTTTCTAATTCATTTAGACACCGCGGCTATCTTAGCTGCGGCGTCTAAGGGGTTAAACAGTGTGGGATGTCGGCGGCTCCCCACCATGCTGTAACCGCTGGGTGTTTGCTGCAATTAGCCACTAACACCCAGCGGCTATGTAGCGGGTTTGCGTTGCGTCGGTAAGGGGTTAATGAGTCACTGGTAGTTAACTATTCATTTTTATCTATGAACCAGACAAACCATTTAACTTGGCCTTTCCAAAACTTTTACTTCATCCTTCTTCATCAATTGTTTGATAGACTTATATGCTTAGTTCTGTGTCTTCAGAATTTGCTGGTATTATTTAGAATGTATTGTTCCATCATTGATGGCAAGCCATCTCTGGCCAGATTGAGAAAAATAGGTCCAAACTATGATCATATTTTCACTGTGTTCTCTGGATTGTGTGAGTTTTTTTTTTTAGCTGGAATACAATGTTTTCTATTCCCCAAAAATAGTGCTTCTTATTTAAGCTCAAAAGTTTGATTTTGTTCTTATTTAACTATAAAATATTGAGACACATTTATTATGTAAAAAAAAAATGGCACACATGTTTTACACCAAGTTTATTATGTGTTTAAGACAGTATTTAGAGACTTCTGTACGTTGTCCAGAAACAAAAGTTGCTTCCCTTACTAAAGGGGTATGACTTCACATTAAGAGGGTGTGGTGTAATAAACCAGAAAAATGAACTAAAATAAACTAGACAGATTATTATTATTATTACTATTATTATTTATTTTAGAGCGCCCTTGGTTCCAGGGCATTGTACATTTGAGGTGGTTACATAAATAACATTGGTCAAACAATTACAAAATGACAATAAGTAACTAACAACTGGTACAGAGGGAGAGAGGGCCCTGCCCGCGAGGGCTTACAGTCTACAAGGAAGGGATTAAACATTCACCAGATCTGTCATACACTTGATAAATCTGGCACATTTTTAGGCATTTTTCTCACTAGCTAATGTTAATGTTCATGAGACCATCAACAGGAGGATACAGAACAACAATAGTGTGCATGATAGGATTGTAAGGAGGAAGCCGCTGCTCTAAAAAAAAGAACATTTCTGCCCATCTGCAGTCTGCTAAACATCACCATAACAAGCCAGAAGGCTATTCGGACAATGGGGCAGATTTACAAATGTAGTCAAATATGTAGTGTAAACATAGACTAGCTGTATGCTAACAGAGGAGTCACATACAGCTGAAGAGATCACTGCTGGCGCCCGAGCCCTGGCAGTGTACGGACGCCAACGGGGACTCGAGTATATGCTGAGGAAGGCTTTTTCAGCACATTTTTTGTGCTGAAAAACTTGGCTTATACTTGAGTATATACGATATATAAATTTATTTGCATTTTGAAGTGAAAAATATTTGATCTCTGTGGCAAACAAGACTAAATACTTGGTGGCAAAACCCTTGTTAGCAAGCACAGCAGTCAGACGGTTTCTGTAGCTGATGATGAGGTTTGCGCATATGTCAGGAGGAATTTGTTCCATGGTTGCATGTTTTGGGTCATTGTCTTCCTGGAAGACCCAGCAATGAACCATTTTTAATGTTTTGTCGGAGGAAGGGAGGTTGTCACTCAGGATTTTACGATACATGATACATGCATTCTCCCATTGATGCGGTGAAGTAGTCCTGTGCCCTTAGCAGAGAAACACTCCCAAAACATAATGCTTCCACCTCCATGCTTGACAGTGGGGATGGTGATTTTTGGGTCGTAGCATTTCTCTTCCTCCAAAAACGACAAGTTAAGTTAATGCCAAAGAGCTAAATTTTTGTCTCATCTGACCACAGCACCTTCTCCCAATCACTCACAGAATCATCTAGGTGTTCATTGACAGATTTCAGATATGCCTGCACATGTGCTTTCTTAAGCAGGGGGACCTTGCGGGCACTGCAGGATTTTAAACCATTACGGCGTACTGTGTTACCTATGGTTTTCTTGGTGACTGTGGCCCCAGCTGCCTTGAGATCATTAACAAGTTCCCCATTGTGTAGTTTTAGGCTGATCTCTCACCTTCCTCATGATCAAGGATATCCCATGAGGTGAGATTTTGCACGGATCGATGTCGATTGACAATCATTTTGTATTTCTTCCATTTTCTTACTACCAACAGTTGTCTCCTTCTCACCCAATGTCTTACTTATGTTTTTATAGCATATTCCAGCTTTGTGTAGGTCTATGATCTTGTCCCTGACATCCTTAGAAAGCATTTTGGTATGGCCCATATTGTAGAGGTTAGACTCTGACTGATTAATTGAGTCTGTGGACAGGAGTCTTTTATAAAGGTGACTAAGACAGCTGTCTTTAATGTAGGTAATGAGTTGATTAGGAGCATCTAACTGGTCTGTAGGAGCCAGAGCTCTTAATGGTGGGTAAGGGATCAAATACTTATTTCTCTCAGCAAAATGCAAATAAATTTATATAATTTATACAATGTGATTTTCTGGATTTTATTTTGGATATTCTAACTCTCAATGTTAAAATTAACCTACCCTTAAAATTATAGACTGTTCATGTGGGCAAACTTACACAATCAGCAGGGACCAAATAATTATTTCCTTCACTGTATGTGATGTTGGATAATTTTTTATTAATAATTAAATGATCAAGTTGAATATTTTTTTACTCATTTGTTTGATTAAGTTCTCTTTATTTACTTCATGAAAATCTGTTTATGCAAAAATCTAGAAAAAAATTCTGAAAGTGTCCATACACTAACAAACACCACTGTGTATGGTATGATATTTATTTGTATACAACAATACCTTAAAAATTAAGAAAAATGTAACCTTCTATGCTGCATGGCAGTCATGAATCTCTACTGGCCTTAAAGGGAACCTTTTAGGTGGTTTCTGCTTCCCTGTCTGATAGCAGGATGTGATAGAGGGAGAGAAGCTGTATATGTCAATCACTGTATATGGGTGGGGTCAGCAGGACTTTCAGTTTCACTTTCACAGATTTTATCTGATTTTTAATCAAAAATGCTGCTTCAGATGGTATAATCTATATAAACTTGTATATCACAGATATCAGCTTCTCTTCCTCTATCACACCCTACTGTTAGATACAGTAGCATACACCACCTGACAGGTTTCCTTTAAATTGGCCAGGAACTTAGGGACATATTCCTTTAAATTTCTGCTTTTTTTTAATAAAACCCCCCAAAAAAAAAAAAATTTTTAAACAAACAAAAAAAATGCAAAAATTTTTTTTATTAAAGAAATTTTTTCAACACAACAAATTTTAATATGCACAATTTTGTTTGTACCCCAAAACTTTTCAAAAGAATTTTTTCCAACTTTAAAAGTAACACCTTTTTTCACCCTAAAAAACCCAACACATTTTTTCCAAATAAACCATAAAAAAAACAATTATAAAAGCTGTTTTTAACCTTTTTCGGCAGGGAAAAACATCTAAATTCCCTAAAAATCTCAAAAACCCAAAAAAAAAACACAAAACAAAAAAACCCGCTGATCTTAAATTGTTTGAAAACACGTGGTAGTCGTTAAGATATTAAATTTAAACAAACCCAATTTTAATTAAAAACAAAAAAAAATTTAAAATTTATATTTTAAGCATACTTTTTTTTTATTTAATTTTAAAACAAATCCACCAAAAATTCCCCTCCAAGGAACCCTTTCCCCTCTTACTACACAAGGGGGGCGCACACTTCAAACCCAAAACCGGTCGGTTTTTTTCGCCGGGTTTGTCCGTTTTTTTTTGCCTGCACACGGCCGGGGGGGGGGACGGGGTTTTTTTTCCCCTGAGTCAAGAAAAGCCCTCCCCCCACACACTTTTAAAATTCCGTCCAAAAAATGGACGGAAGATTGCGCATGTAGAATGCGCTGCGGGCGGCCCGCGGGCGGAAAAATCGCCGGGCGGAAAAAACGTGCAATTGGGATTGCTGCACGGGTTTTTTTATGAGTCCCATTTTACTTTTTTGGCCGGTTTTTCAATGGTCGCAAAACCGAAACCGTCTAAAAAAACCTCAAAAACCCCCTGCGTGGGGGGCAGACCCAAATTTTCCCCAATTAGCAACCAGTATATTACTCTACATTGATGAGTTCAACACCCAAAACACTTCGCAGATAAAACGGAGGCTTAAATTTCCCATTCATATTGCTAGGTAAACATTTTGGGCTTTGGGGAATGCTACATCCAATAGCCTTTTTCCATGAGCTTTTTTGACTGTGTGTCTATGAAACAGTAGAGTATGGAAGGGGCTGTACATAGGAACAGGGAAAAAAAAAAAAGTGAAAAGGGTAGCATATGGACAAAATGAAATATCAAAAGGGGGAAATTTACTTTACAGAAATTAGGGGAATAAAGCAGAAGGGTAACAATCTTTTTGGAAGCTATGCATAACCAAAGCTGTAGTATACTACTCACATGGGCTGTTACGGGGGCATCCCGGACTGATTTCTAGTTGATGCTGCCCTAGGCACCAACACTGAAAACCTCATTTTAAAAAACAGCTGCATTTTTGTCCCGTATCTGGTCACTCAGCATTTTTCGCACATACTATCATGTGCAGAATGGATGGTTTAGAAACCATTTTGTGCATCAAATGCAAGTGAAAAATGCATGTACAGTCTCATAATTTGCCCCCCCAATGCACATTTCAGGCACTGGGGTTTTGGGAAAGCAAAAAACATATACATTAAGCAATCAAAGGAAATGAGATTGTCCATTTTTAATGTGTTTCTGTGTGCATTCAGAGCAGAAAACATGCTGGGATACAGAACACAGATTTGCTTCAGCCAGTGTGCTACCACTCCTTTAAAAAAGTTTTCCTTGTATTTTTTTGTTGGTTCTGGGCCCAACCCTGACTTGGGGTCGGTAATTAAACCTGCCTAATTCCTCTTCCTCTGCCTGTAATTGCTTTTGTATCAAGGCTACGGTGTTTGTGCATATTGCTGTTTGGATTTATAATAATAATAATAATCTTTATTTATATACCCAACATATTCGCCCTTTACAATGTAAGGTACAATTTAAAACAAAAGGGACAGACTTTACACATGAGAGCTCTTACAGGTAACACAAGGTGGAAGGGGACTGCTTGCAGAGCTACAATCATGAGGGTGTCTGGGGGAAGGGGAATTTAACAATGTCCACCTGTTTCAAAAAATGGGGTGGTTACA